>CAUYRH010043264.1:0-59431 GCA_963574655.1 Perodicticus potto | reverse complement strand
TTTTGAGACAGAGCCTCAAACTGTCACCCTGGATAGAGTGCTGTGACATCACAGCTCACAGCAACCTCCAATTCCTGGGCTCAAGCGAGTCTCCTGCCTCTGCCTCCCAAGTAGCTGGGACTATAGGCGCCCGCCACAACGCCCAGCCATTTTTTGGTTGCAGCCACCATTGTTGTTTGGCGGGCCCGGGCTGGATTTGAACCCGCCAGCTCGGGTGTACGTGGCTGCCGCCTTAGCCCGTTGAGCCACAGGCGCCGAGCCTTATAGTTAGATTGTTAATAGAACATTAGGAATTCTGAGGAAAGGCCTTCCATTAAGGCTTCACATTATAGACCATTAAGTTGATACTATTCTTTAATGAGGTGGTCTCTAAAGGAGGACGCAACCATTTAAGAGATTTGCAAGGTAAATCAAAGGGGTTCAGAAAGGAAACCTTGAACTTTTGCTTACGTTTAGCTTTTAATCACCCTTTTTTGATGTGTATGTTTTTATGTATGCTTTTAATTTTTTTTTTGAAACAGATACTCACTCTGTCACCCTGGGTAGAGTACTGGCATCATAGCTCACAGCAACCTCAAACTCTTGGGCTCAACGGATCCTCCTGCCTCAATCTTTTTCTATTTTTAGTAGAGATGGGTTCTCACTCTTGCTCAGGCTGGCCTCGAACTCCTGAGCTCAGGCTATCCACCCCATCTCCCAGAGTGCTAGGATTACAGGCGTGAGCCACCATGCCTGGCCTTGTATATGCTTTATGTTTGTATAAGTATATGATAAGTAAGTATATGTGGAGGGTAAGCAAAATTTTTTAGTGATAGGGCACAAATAATCAAAGAACTCCATAAGACAGCTGCCTTAATGTATTACAGAGAATTTTTGTGTTTTTTAGTGTTCAAAACCCAACTCAAACTAGCTTATGGAAAGAAGGCACTTACTGGGCACTCTAACATGAAAAGACCAGATGTGTAGGGAGCCTCAGGCATGGGTCCCGTGCTCCGTGGTGGTGTCAGGATGCACCCGTGCTGTCTCTCAGCTCTTCGTGTGGGGAAAGATGGAAAACGGAGCTCTGAACTCACACTCTTCCTACTTACCACCCAGTGGTAGGAGACTCTCTTTCTCGATATTCCAAACTGATCTGTCTAGTTGGGTCCCGTGCCCATATCCAAATGAATCATTGTGGTCAGCGGGAGTAGAATATTTTGCTCACCTGGATCAATCACCTTCTTAGGAAAGGGAGGGTGTGGATTAACCCCATGGGAACCACATGGCAAAGGTTTTCCCCCAGGGAAGAGGATGGAGACAGGTAAGTTGGCAGACTGAATGTGTAACAGTCCTGGTGACAGTGGGGCTGATTGCAACGGGAGAGGTCAGGATGAGATGCCCATCCAAAGATGGTAAGATTTATAATCCAATGAATAATTTCTTATTAAAAAAGAAAATTAATTCTTAAATTCTTAAAATTAATTATTAAATTATAGGTGGGCATAAGAAACCGAAGGGAGCTGCTAGGTTCATTCTTAGGCTGGAAAATTGTATGGTAAATATACACTATTGTATACATGCACAATTTAGGTAAATTATATGTTAAAAGTATCCAGTCTAGGAGGATACTTTTTTGTGATCTTTAAATTACAGAAAGGCTAAGCTGTAACTTCTCTTTTTTTAGAATGGCCAACATGCCTTCTCCAGGTGGACCCTATGAGGTGTTCATTGCATTATAGGTTTTGGGCTCAGAGTGGCCTTGGTTTGTCTCTTGACCTTGCTGTATGCTGCTGTGTGTTTTCAGACCAACCCACCAAAAGCCTCACTGATTCCGTTCGTACCTCCCTGATAGGGTTGTTGGGAAGATTAAATGAGATTAACTAGTATCGTTGCAAACTAGGAACGTTTGTGTTGATGTCGATAATACTGATGTTTTCCTCTTCCAGAGTGTGGGGCTCAGGAAGGGTTGATTCATCTTTGGACACCCCACTGAGTCCCCAAAGAGCCTGACATGTAGTAGGTGTTCAATAAATAATTGCTGAATAATGAATGAGGGAAAGAATGTAGCTTATTTTGTTGCAAATTATTCCCAAGCGGTGCTCTTGTGAAATACTGCCTGGACTCTCAGTTCTACCAAAGGACAAATTATTCTTTGAACAGGAAAATTATTTCCTAGCGTTTTCCCTCTAGCCCTCTGAAATGTGGACTAACATTACTTCAGGGAAACTTTTCAGTGTACTGGGATTTCAGTTCTGGCTTTGTGCTGACGTACAAATTTTTTCATCATTTATTTTGCTACCTTGTAAAATGTTTTTTATCTGTTTTTCCAAAAAGACCACAAAAAACCTGAATAAGCTGTATTCACTGACTTCTCCAAAGACCCTCCCTCACTGTAGAAGGGCTGAGAAAGCTGACCTGGCCTGTGGTCGTCTGGGATGCTTGAAAGAACAACTTGGAAATACAAGTTTTAGGTTTTCTCGGGCCAACTTTGGACTCCTCCTGTGACTCTCCGTGTGGTAGGCGTTGCCGTGAAAAACAATGATTTACAAAAGACAGGCCCTCCTTTTGGGAAATAGTAATCGAGGAGAGTGGTATACAATTTCTCACATGCCACTGAGGGATTCATTTTTGATATCCTGTGTTTGTCAAACAATCTGATATCCTGGAGGTTTTGTCCACAGGGAAACAAAATAGTGACCTTCTCAAAATGCTGTCAGAACTTCTAGCCTTGGAGAGGTGTTATCGGGTAACTTGGGCTGTCATCTCAGAACCCAGACTGCCTGCTTATTGTAGACAGAGCAATGATACTGGAAGGGCTGGCCAGCTGCGAATTGAATGCCCCTATCACCCTGCTTTTGAAAGTCAAACAGACAAATGAAGGTGGTGGCCTCAGGGCTAATTACTGACTACAAGCAAAGTCACTTTGGACTTTTCATTTAAGATCAGTAAGATTCTACTTGGAAGATGAGACGTTCCTTAGGTCTAAATTGTAGGAGAAAATGCATTTGAATACGGCGAGTTATCTTTGCTCCACTGCCCAAGAGGAGAAAAATAAATCATAAGGCTTGTGTGTGCTGAAATAAGGGCCTGAGGGCCCAGGCTGTGGACTTGTGGACAGAGGAGGGCACGAAGTGGGCTTCTGCTGACAGTGCAGGGGAAGGCTGCGCCTCTCTCTGGCTCACCTCCCCGTGGCCGTTAGGATGGATGTGAAAGGCCGGGCAGGCCGGGGCGTGAGCCTGCTGAAGCCTTTAGCAGTGGCGTGAGCAGTCTGCCGGATGGGGCGATGTGTCTCCGAGACAGTGAGGAAAGCTGGAACAGGTAATATTTTTACCACAAAGAGAATCTAAAGAGATGAGGGCGGATTCTGAGCAAGGTCTGTGATGGAAACACAAAATAGTAGGGCTTCGCTCTCTGCTGCAAGAGATCCTCTCTTCTCCACTGTTAGCCCTGGCCACAGAAGGCCATGGGCATTCATGCAGGCGTTCAACTTGAGCTGTGGATTGGAATGGAGATATTGTGAAAGAAAATAAGAATAAAACAAACTTGTTTATGAGGATGATTTGAGAGAATTTTCTTCAATGACACTTCAAGGAGCTATTGCAGATTATAAACCATGGAACAGAGCAAGTCAGGTATGGAAATTTGGGGCACTAAATTACTGTCTCCCCAAATGCCATGGGATTTCACTCAGTAGTGACTGTAACCAGGGATTTATACAGAGGTCTAAACTTTTCTTTTTCTTTTTTTTTTTTTTTTGAGACAGAGCCTCAAGCTATTACCCTGGGTAGAGTGCTGTGGCATCACAGCTCACAGCAACCTCCAATTCCTGGGCTCGAGCGAGTCTCCTGTCTCTGCCTCCCAAATAGCTGGCACTACAGGTGCCCACCACAACGCCTGGCCATTTTTTGGTTGCAGCCGTCAGTCATTGTTTGGCGGGCCAGGCTGGATTCGAACCCGCCAGCTCAGGTGTACGTGGCTGGTGCCTTAGCCTGTTGAGCCACAGGCACTGAGCCAGAGATCTAAACTTTTCAAAGCACTTTCCTGTATTTGTTTCATTTGTGCTGTGTACCAACCCTGCATGGCTTTAGATGCATGAGAGATGATGAAAGTTGAGACCACAAAGGCCCAACAGACTTTCTCAAGGTCACATATCCAGTTAAAGACAGAGCTGGGGCCGGGGCCCAGATCTCCATACCCCTAGCTATTTTCTTGTCATCACAGAATGCTACCTTTGTTTTAGCGTGACCAGAAACATGACATCTCCCGCTTTGATCTAGAACAGTTTTTAGATAACACAAACTTTGAGAAAAAGGTGCTAGAGCTTCCTCAGTGGGCAGGTCCATCAGATCTTGGTGTTTGAGGGTGTCTAGGTGCTCATAAAGGGAGGGAGGTTATGCTGTTTCCTTCCAAAAGGAGAGAGAGGGTGGTTTGAGCAGATTTGAAAGGGGAAAACATTTCCTCTTAAGAATCTTTGTTTTGTAAAAATAGAGACTATTCGGTAGCAGCCTGGTACAAAGATAATTAGGATGGCTTGAATAAATGGAGCTCTTGGCAGGTAGTTTTATTTCTCCAAAATTATGCTTGGAGAGTTTTAAATGACTGAGATTTCTCAAAATATTGGTAAGTAGAAGATGAACAAGTATAATTCCAATTACATTTATGGATCTAATATTATAATAATGTATTTTGCTTAATAAAAATTCAGTTACCCACAACACAAATATATAGAATGGGCAAAGACAGCTATGTCATCAGAAATGATGCTTTGTCTTCCCCTCACTGATATTTACCTTTTTGGCATCAAAAGACATTTACTAGGTGCCATTTTCTGTGAATAATCTCCGTAAGTAAAGCAAGTATTCCTTTTTTGTTTGTTTTTGAGCGCCCTCATGTTTTCCATTTATAAGGCTACAGTAGAATTGAATCCCTTTCTTCAGTCACAGGCCATTTGCCATAGGAGAAACTGATGTTACTGGCCACTCACACCCAAGAAGGGGCCTTGGTTTGTAGTAACCAGTACTGTGGGCCTTGGGAGCTGTTTAAGATGAAACACTGTTCATAACTCTCTCTTTCCTCAATTCTAAGAGTATCCCACCAACATCACAGACAGGAAATAGGACCCTCACTGTCTCTGCCTTATTGTTTTGAGCCAGGGTTCAGATATCCCCCCTCACCTAGTTCGTGTCTTTATGGAGAAGCTTTGGAGACTACCTTTGCTTGGCTGGGTTCTCAGAGTAGGATGGTTTCTGCTTGTGAGCAGGCCTGGTGGGGACATGGTTCACAAGGACTTGCAAGCTTGCAAGTCAGGGTGAAGTGCACAGTGTATTTACAGAGAGTGGTGGGAAGCACTTAACAAGGAGTTGAGAACCAAATCATGGTCTGGGCATCCAACAGGGTCTGAGGAAGCTGGGGAAGTGATCCAACTTAGCAATACTACTAACAGGAAACAGTGTCAGAAGCTGGTAGACTTGGAAGAAGTTGGGAAGCAGAGTAGAAGGTGGATGGGGTTTGTGGTCCAGCATAGAGGTAATGAATGAGGAGAGATTCTTCTAGAAGTCTGCAGAAACTCTTTAAAGACAAATTTTCAAAGCAAAGGCTAATTGCAACAAAAACAAAACATTTTCTTTTTTCAAAAATTAATATTTTAAATTGATAAATTGTAATTGTATACATTTCTGGGGTACAGTGTGATGTTAGACATCTACAATGCGGAGTGATTAAATCAAGTTAATTAACATATGAAGTCTGACCATTAAGTTTGCGAACTTGTCACTGTGCGCTTTTGTTGGCAACACTGTACAAACAGCTTGGTCAGGTTTCATAGCTTAGTGTATCAGTGTCTCACTGTTGTGTTTGTGGCAGTGTCTTGCTGAGTGGTGTTTATTATTGTTGAATATTTTTGTGTGTCATTGTGAGAATGTTGGAGCTTGAATTAGAGCAATGAACAAACATTGCATTTCTTGTTAAACTTGGAAAGAGTGGAAGTGAAATCAGGGAGATGCTAGTCCAAATTTATGGAGATAATGCCATGAAGAAAATGGTAGTATACAAATGGATTGTACACTTTTCTGAGGGAGGGAAAGTGTCAGTATGGCCTGTACAGAGGTCAGGGTGGCCAGTAATGAGCAGAACTGATGAAAACTTTGCAAATATTCATTGAATTGTCCGTCAAAATGGTTGGCCGACTGTGAGAAGCACAGCAGACCAAGTAAACATTGATAGAGAAATAGGAAAATCATAACTGCAGATCTCGGCTGTATGGCTCTTGCTTTATGACAATGCACCAGCTCACACAGCACTGTCTGTATGGGAGTTTTTAGCCAGTAAACAAATAAGTGTATTGGAACTCTCTCTCTACTCTGAAATGGTCCCCAGTGAGTATTTTCTTTACCTGACGATAAAGAAAATATTGAAAGGAAGATATTTTGATGACATTCAGTACATTAAGGGTAACAAGATGATAGCTTTGATGGCCATTACAGAAAAAGATTCCAAAATTGCTTTGAAGGGTCGAGTAGGCACTGGCATCAGTGCACAGCTTCCCAAGGAGAGTACTTCAAAGGTGACCATAGCGGTATTCAGCAATGAAGTGTGTAGCACTTTTCCTAGGATGAGTTCATGAACTTAATTGTCAGGCCTTGTATTCATCATCTCCTTTATTACTTTTTTGTGGTGAAACATTTGTAATATGCTTTGAAATATGCAATACACTATTATTGACTATTATCCCCTCTATGGTGCAACAGATACCAAAATTTATTCCTCCTGACTATCTGAAACTTTGTACCTTTTGATCAACAACTCCTCATTCTTTTTCTTCCCCCAGGTCAGCCCCTGTCAGCCATTTTTCTATGCTCTACTTCTATGAATTCAACTTTTCTATTTTTAATTATTTATTTATTTATGTCAGACTCTCACTCTGTCACCATGGGGATGAGCGCTATGGCCCTCATAGCTCACAGCAACCTCGAACTCTTGGGCTCAAGTGATTCTCTTCCCTCATCCTCCCAAGTAGTTGGGACTACAGGTGCCTGCCACAACACCTGGCTATTTTTAGAGATGGGGTCTCACTGCTGCTCAGGCTGGTCTCTAACTCCTGAGCTCAGGCAATCCACCTGCCTTGGCCTCCCAGAGTGCTAGGATTACCCACTCTCAAGCCTGAGTTCAACTTTTTAGATTCCACATATAAATGAGATCATGAAGTACTTGTCTTTCTGTGCCTAGTTTATTTTATTTAGCATAATGGTCTTAAGTTTCATCCATGTTGTCACAAATAACAGAATTCCCCCACCACACACACACTTTAAGGCTAAATAGTATCACTGTATATATACACCATACTTTCTTTATCCATTCATCTATTGACATATATACTTTGATTTCATATCTTGGCTATTGGGGACATGCTGTCATGATCATGGAAGTGCAGATATCCCTTTGATATATTTATTTCATTTCCTTTGGATATATGCCCAGAAGTGGGATTGCTGGATCATACGGTAGGTAGTTCTATTTTTAGTATTTTGAGGAGCCTCCATACCATTTTCCATAATGCTGTACTAATTTATAGTCTCACCACCAGTGTACAAGAGGTCCCTTTTCTTTGCACTCCTATCAACATTTGTTACCTTTCATCTTTTTGACAAAAAACATTCTGGCAGACTTGAGGTGGTATGTTATTGTGGTTTTAATTAACATTTCAGTAATCATTAGTGATGTGAGCATACGTCTGTTGGTTCTTTGTTTTCCTTGGAGAAATGACTGTTGAGGTCCTTTGACCATTTTAATATCAGGTTATTTTTTTTTCCTTGTTTTGGGTAGTTTGTGTTATTATTTAGTAGTTTTGAATATTAACCCTATCTTTATCAGAGCCATGGTTTGCAAATGTTCTCTCCGATTCTGAGCGCTGTCTCTTCACTCTACATGTTGTTTTCTTTGCTGTGCAGGTTTATAGTTTAGTGCAGTCCCATTTATCTGTTTTTGCTTTTGTTGCTTGTTCTTTTGGATCCTATTTGAGAAATCATTGCTCAGACCAATGTTATGGAGTTTTTCACCTGTTTTCTTCTAGTAGTTTTACAGTTTCAGATCTTCCATTCAAGTGTTTATTGCATTTTGAGTTGATTTTTGCATATGGTGTGAGATAAAAGTCTAATTTCATTCTTCTGCATGTGGATATCCAGTTTTCCCAACCTCATTTGTGGAAGAGATTGTACATTCCCTATTGTGTTCTTGGGACCTTCGTTGAAAACCGGTAGCCTATAAATGCATGGATTGTTCCTGCTCCCTATTTCGTTCCATTTGTCTAAGTGTCTTTATGACAGTACCATGGGATTTTTTTTAAAATTCAGATTTATATGAGGGCACAAATGATTAGTTTACAGTTTGCACTTGTTAGATGAGGTCCCTGTTGTAGTTGTGCCCCTCACCCAGGGAGGTGTGTCATACACCCTTACATTGTGTCCATCGGGTGAGAGCACACCCATCTCCCGCCCCTTTCCCCTCCCCCTCCCCCTCCTCTTTTGTAGTGTATTTTAAAGTCAGGTAGTGTGATTGCCTCCAAATTTGATTGCTTTCCTCAAGATTGCTTTGGCTATTTGGCATTTTTTTATGGTTCCATATGAATTTCAGTTTTTTTTTTTATTTCTGTGAAAAATGTCATTTGAATTTTGATAGGGATTTCTTTGAAATTGTAGATTACTTCAGTTAGTATGGCTATCTTAACAATATTAATTGTTCTAATCCATGAACACAAGGCATAGGTATCTTTATCTTTTCATTTGTGTCTCTTTCAATTTCTTTTACCAATGTTTTATAATTTTCAATGTATAGATATTTCACCTCCTTGGTAAAATTTCTCTAGGTATTTTATTTCTATTTATTTCTATTTTATTTGTAGCTATTTTAAATGAGATTCTTTTCTTGATTTCTTTTCAGATAGTATGCTGTTTGGGTATAGAAATACTATTGATTTTTGTTTGTTGATTTTTTTATATCCGGCAACTGCATTGAATTTGTTTATAAGTTAATAGTTTTTTTACTAGATTACTTAGACTTTTCTATATATAAGATCATTTTGTCCATAACCAAGCACAAATTAACTTCATCATTCCAATTTGGATGCTTTTTATTTCTTTATCTTGCCTAATAGTTTTGGCTAGGACTTCCGGTACTATGTGGAATGGAAGTGGCAGAAGTGGGCATCCTTGTCCTGTCGCTGGCCTTAGAGCAGTGGCTCTCAACCTTCCTAATGCTGAGGCCCTTTAATACAGTTCCTGTGGGTCACGACCCACAGGTTGAGAACTGCTGCCTTAAAGGAAAAGCTTTCCGCTTTTCACTGTTGAGTATGATGTTAGCTATGGAGTTGTCATACGTGGCTTTTATTATGTTGAGGTGCTTTCCCTCAACATAATAACACACTAATATACCTTATATACTTATTTAGCTAATATATTAAGAATTTTTTTTAATCAAGAAAGGATAATGAGTTTTATTTAATACTATTTCTGCCTCCCTTTAGATGATCGTATGATTTTTATCCTTCATTTTGTTAATGTGGTATATTATATTTATTGGTTTCCATATGTTAAACCATCCTGGCATCCCAACGATAAACCCTATTTGATCATGGAGGATGATTCCTTTAATGTGTTGTTCATTTGGTTTGCTAATACTTCGCTGAGAATTCTTATATCCATGTCTGTCAGGGATATTGGCCTATAATTTTTCCTTCTTGCAGCGTCTGTGTCTGGCTTTGGCATCAGGGTAATGCTGACCTCGTAAAATGAGTTTGTAAGTATTCTCTCTGCTTTGATTTGTTTTAATAGTTGGAGAAGAATTGGTATTAGTTCTTTACATGTTTGGTAGAATTCAGCCGTGAAGCAAGCTAGTCCTGGGCTCTTTGATGGGAGCTATTTTGTTATTGATTCAGTCTCCTTATTATTGGTCTGTTAAGATCTTCTATTTCTTCATGAGTTTGTCTGGTTGTGTCCAGGAATTTGCCTACTTAGACTATACAGTTTGTCAGCATATAATTTGTAATAGTTCTTATAACCCTTTGTATTTCTGGGCTATTGGCGGCATATTTTCTAAGGAGAATGTTAGGACACACTTCCTGCCTGGGCTCAACAGTAAACTGTCTATTAAATGGATAATGGGAGACACTGTTTCCAAGCCTGTTGCCCCCAGACACCTGCTGAAGGGTAGATACGAGAGGGCCAATGTGATGGCAAAACCAAGTTCTGGGAAGACAAGGAAAGAAATAAGCCTATGAGATTCAGGCTCTGTGAGTGAGATGTGAAAAGCTCAGAACAGAGATTTAATTCTTTTAATTAGGCTTGAGGTTTCTCTAGACAAAAAGCTCACCAGGTTAGAGTTGCTGTGTAATACACGATGGAGTGGTTTCGAGCTTCAGTGAGGCAGGCAGCTGCCTCTCTCGGGGTCTTTCTAACGTCTCTCTATTAACTGCTACCTGCAGCAGAACCTCCCTTGGCTCAGAAAAATTAAATGCATACTCCTTTAGGAGAGAACAGGCTTTTCAACATTAATGCTTCTCTCTCTTTAACTCCTTATAGTCTTTTTGCGTTTCATTCTAGTACAATGTACCTTAGCTCTGGAGTATTTTTGAATTTTTATGCAAGCAATTTATCATAGAGTGTTAGAGCCATAAAGAGCACTGGAAATCATCTTGTGTAAAGACATTATTTTGTAATTAGAAAATTGAGGCCCCTGATATTTACCCAGAGTGGTAGGTGGTGGAGCTGCATTATAACCCAAGTGTCCTGACTTCATTATCCCATGTGTAAGACATGGGAATAATACACTTACGTCAAAAGTACATTTCCAAGAAATTTATATATACACGAGGATGCCATCAGAGTGTGGAGGAGGGGAACTATTTTACTGTTTCCTGTTTGGATTACTAACCTAGATGTGGTACTTAACTTTTCATAGCTAGTTAAAAAGGCAATAGATACGATGAGAACAGAAGGTAAAAAGCAGCCTTTTGCTGTTTGCCCCTAAAACTGGGCAGTCCATTGACGAGTGAAAATGAATTATAATAAAAGAGATTTATTTCTAGGTCAAATATAAATGAATGAGTTTGACCTTACCAGTTTAGTTAACCAAATTCCTCTATTGTATAACAGAAACCATTTTCTCCTCATTCCTATAATACTTCTTTCCCAAATCTCTCAGATTTGAGAAGAAATCATCTTGAAACCAATCTGATCAACCTGCTGACCTCACCTGTGTGATGGCAAACATGGATGACCATTCATTTGCTTTTTTGTTGCTTATTTTCTCTCTGTCTGTGTGTCTGCAGCTTGTGTAAAGACATGGGGTGTGGGGTGGGGTGGGGAGGTGAACAGATTCATCCTGACTGGTTACCCCTGCCAGAGGGGAGAGGGCGGAGCGCCAGGCCAGTGTGCACACTGGAAAGTAGTTTGGGACTATTAACCAATGACCTTTTCTCTTTTGGAAGAAAAAAGATCCCTTTTAACCAATTTACCAGTGATCTTTTCTTTTTTAGCAATATCCCCTTTGTTTCTATTCACACAGCTGGATAGCAGCTCATACTCTTTTCCTGGGGGTGGGAGGCCAGTGAATAAAGGGAAAACACCCAGCATTCTCCATGGATTTGGTTCCAGAAGCCTCAGCCCATCTGTCAATAGCTTTCTGGGAGAGGAAGTAGGGGAAGTAAATTGAGATTTTTGCATGTCTTTTCCGCAAGTAACGTTTTCCATTTACTCTTGTGTATAGTTTTACATACGTATGTCTCTGTGGTCCTATCTTGCCTGCTTTGAGACATGACCTGACTTGAGAAGGGCCTTATTCTACCTGCACACGTAATAGTTGAGCCATGGAAAGAACTTTCAGGGGCTAACTTCTACTGTAACAACCAAGCCCCCCTGCCCCTGCACCAATCCCCCAACCCCTGCCACTAATCCCCCCAACCCATAAATTTAAAGAATATAACAAACCCTTTACCCTTCGAAGGGGAAGGGTTTTGTGTTTCAGCCCTAATCCCCACAAGGGTGGGAGCTAAATTCTGGGAGAAGAGATAAGCAGGGAGGGGTACGGATCCCAAGTTCCTTGGAAACTTACCCAACTCCTATGCCCGTCCCTTGTACTCCTGAACTATGCATGAACATGAAGTAATGAACTAATGATGTATCTTGTGATTTATGAACCAATATGTACCCCCCACCCTGCAACCCTGCCTTAATTGCTATGATCAGCTTCTGCATTGCGCTAGTTTGCTTTGCTGACCAAGCAAGAAAAATAGTATAAAAGGATTGCTGACCTAGCATTTGGGGCTGCAGGCCTTTGTGGTATCAGCCCCCTGCAGGTGTAATAAATTTTATCAATTATTGCATCAAATTAGGGTCCATCTTTCTATCTCCGTGACTCAGTTTACTTCACTACAGAGTTTAAAGCAACAAACGACTGCTCCACATGGAGTCCTTATCTGGTGTCTCTGCAGCATCTGGTACCTCCGATTCCTAACCTGTTTCCGGAAATTACAATGATTCAACTTCTCACCACGTCCATCTCCCACCCTCCCCCTGGTGGCTGAGTTGTTTACCGTCTCTCCTTCAGCTTCCATCTCTGGGTGTACCCTTCCTCCTGCTCTTCCTCCCCTTTCCCCAGGTTGGCTGGGAAAGCAGGAGGCCTTCTGGTCCGGATTCTCGTCCCTTACCCAGGACGGAGTTCCTGCGATCTCCTTAAACTCCGAGAAGGGAGCGCCTCCAGGGAGGCCTACGAGTATATGCCAGCGAGCTTTGCAACTAATACACATATTTATATGAATTTACGACACTCGCCATGAAACATGGAGACTGCCCCCAGAGGGGAAGGGGCGAACGGTGGCCATCGGAACTTGCGCTGCGTGGCTTTGGACCATATTTCTAAAATATGAAAAGCGATTCTCTCTGAGGAAGCTGAGGCAACCATAAGCGTATCTACCCTGAGACCGTTCATTCTGCACATCTGTGGGGTGACGAGGGCGACCCTGCGGACATCGTCAATTCCTCCTGGCTCTGACCACTGCTGCCCCACGGCAGGGCACAGCTGTGGGCCCGGGTGCTGCCCCCGGTCTGCACATCAGGCTTTCGCTGCACAATGTGTGTGGGAGGATTTGCGCAGCGGCCGAGAGAGAGAGAGAGAGAGAGAGAGAGAGAGAGAGAGAGAGAGAGAGAGAGAGAGAGAGAGACAGCTTGTTAGAGACCATACAGGGAGGAAGAAGGCCGTCACTGTGAGAAGTGTGGGAAAAGGAACATCCTGCCCCTGCCCCAGACGAAATAGCACCGAGGGGCTTGCTGCACAGATAGAAAGGGCCACACTGCACCTGGAAACCAGAGACGGGGCCAGCAGACATCAGGTGGGGACGCAGGGGCACGCGTGCTCCTCATCGAGTCCGTTTCGCTTCTCACCGTCTTTTTTCTTTGCCGCTTAATAGCAGTCTGCAAATCACTTCGCCTCTCCCCGTCTCAGTTCCTGCCTCTATAAAACAGTAAAGTGTACCCTCCCTACCTCTCCGGGACAGTCAGAATCCAGCAAGGCAACTTATGTCAATGAAAAATTGAAGTCCTGAGTGCGGCAGGTGTCACCTTTTTGAGTGAGACCTAATGTAGCATTGGAGGCCAAGAAATACAAAGTCGCAAAGCAGTGCACGTTGCAAGTGGCGGGTCCCTGCCGCAGAGACTAAGGTGCTGACTGCCTGTATCAGATTTGCACGCATTACGGTAATCTGGGCCACTCTGGAAACTGGCATTTTTATTCCAATTTTACCAACAGGGTTAAGTGATTTGTTCAAGAAAGAAATTAGACTCAGTCCTGCCTATTTCCAGAGGTTGTGCTCTTTTCTCGATCTCACGTGGCTCTCCCAAACTCTTTGCACATTCATAGGTAGTAAGCATGGGAAGTCTGAAGCATGACTCTGACTTTTAAGCTTTTCTTTTTTATTTTTTGCAGTTTTTGGCTGGGGTTGGGTTTGAACCCGCCACCTCCGGCATATGGGGCTGGTGCCCTACTCCCTTCAGCCATGGGCACTGCCCTAAGCTTTTCATTTTTTGTAACTTTAGTCCTCAGCCCTGTAATTTCTTACCTCCCAAGGGTGGTGCAGGCTTTGATCTAGCAAGTCTGTTGTAAAATCTTCAGACTGAATTTCGGGCTTTCCCACTGGCCTGTACGCTGAGTTCTGACCATGCAGGATTCAGGCATCCTTTTCATGGCCCTGGGGGCAGCATGACAGACCTACTATGTGCAGACTTTCCTTCCCACCTGCAGAAAACCACAGCAGCTGCAAAAAGGCTAAGGCTGAAGCATGTGCGCGTGGGGAGGATGAGGCTTTTAATATTGGAATTAGTTTTCTATTATTGTAGCAAATCACCACAAAAATAGTGACTGAAAACAACACAAATGTATTATTTTAGAGTCTTTAGTTTGGAAGTCTGACCTGGGTCTCTGTGGGCCGACATCAGGGTGTCACAGGACTGGTGCTTTCCTTTCTGGCATCTCTGGGGAAAGGTTGTTTGCTCGGCTTTTCTGGATTCTGGAGACTGTTCATATTCCTTGGCTTCTGGGGTCCTCGCTCCATCTTTAAAACCAGAAACTCTCTGAACCGTTTCCCATCATATTTCTCTCTGACTTACTATAGCTAGGAAAGATTCTTCACTTTTATGGGCTCAGCACCTGTGGCTCAACAGGTTAAGGCACCAGCCACATACACCTGAGCTGGCGGGTTTGAATCCAGCCTGGACCTGCCAAACAACAATGACGGCTGCAACCAAAAAATAGCCGGGTGTTGTGGCGGGTGCCTGTAGTCCCAGCTACTTGGGAGGCGGAGGCAGGAGACTCGCTTGAGCCCAGGAATTGGAGGTTGCTGTGAGCTGTGAAGCCACAACACTCTATCCAGGGTGACAGCTTGAGGCTCTGTCTCCAAAAAAAATCAGTATCTGGCACTTATCAGTTCTGTGACTGTGAGCAAGTTAATCTCTATGATCCCAATATTTTCACCTGAAAAACAGAGATACCAATAACCTTCCTATTTCTACAAGAGGAAAAGTCTTTGCATGTACAGGTAATCAATGTACACACTTGTACCCGTGCCAATTAAAAATCACCTACAAATGTAAGACACAACTATATTATTAATACTCTTACTACCCTTTGCACCAATGGCATTAATCTCTTTCACACCCAACAAGCAGAGGTAGTTATTTGATGGCGCTGGCCACCAGGAAGGCATACTAGGTTGTTGAGAGGCAGGTTTTCAGGGGCTACAAGCTCTCAAGCCATATGAGATTTGACGACACACCTGCTCGCACCAGTGAGCTAGATGCTGAACACACGACAAATATCTCTTACCTGCTCTCAGCCCAAAGGGAAATCTAGAAATAGCCAAGCATTAAAAATTTGAATAATTTCCTATATCAAAGTCCTAGAGGCCAGCGGCCTGAGGATACCCCACCAAAGAGCTATGAATCAAACAACTGCCAAGCACAGATTCATGAAAATTACTGAATAATAAGCACTGGATTTGGAAGCCTCAAGTCCAAGCCCTTGGTTTAAATCTGGGTTTTGTCATATACACAGGTTTGAGCACTAAGACAGGTAACAATATCCCCCAGCCTGTATCTTCATTTATAACACAGACATAAGGAGACCCAACTCCCAGCGAAGTAGCGAGAATTAATGAAGTACTGCAGGTGAAAACATCTAGGATTCTACTCCATAATTAACCAAATGGTTTCTTAAGTAAATAGAACCTCTGCCACCCAGATGCCCTTCAACCCTAGCCCTTTCTATCTCTGCAGAACCTTGAAAATGAGTGGCATACATCCAAAGAAATACTCCATCCAACGCTGATTCTGAAAAACTGCCAGCCCTTGGGAAAGATCTACACTCAATTTTCCAAGGGTACCTGACAAGGCAACAATAATACATTTGCATCTCACAGCCTCTGCTTTTCCAAAACAAAGGAAGACTATAGTGTGGATTTAACCCTGAAATCCCAGTGATCATGCCATTGCACGGACACTGCTCTGTAGGGATATAGAAACCAGCCAGAAAAGATACTTACCAAGTGCACAAGAGTCAGAAAAGCTGCTGCTTCCACCTCTACTCAGGTCTTGGCTGAAATGATTTGAATGTGCCAGTGTGCAGAATCAATTGCAAACAGCTGGGAGTCAGGACCTAGTCCCCAAAGTCAGCCTTTGCTCAAGGCAGCCCTACCACTTCCCCTACTGTATATTCTTGTCCTTTCTTCTCTACCTCAAAGCAGAGCGCTTGGTCCCCAGGTCTTAGATTTGCACTGGGAATGTGGCTTGCATCAACTGTGGCTTCCCCTCCTCTTACTGACCATCACTGTCTGCAAATCCATGGAAGTTACTATGGGAACTACATCACACAGCCCCCAGACATTTGCTTAGAAAAGAAACTGCACGTTTGGTACCTGAAAAGGGAGAGACAGAAAGATTCAGCAAGTTGGAGGCAAGCCACGGGCCCAATATTTCTCCAAGTCTGGTCACAATTACCGGCATTAAATCCCCTGAATGCTTGGTAAAGATGCATAGTCCTGGGCTCCCCCAAGATGTATCAAAGCAGAATTAAGACATGGCAAGTATTGAACTTTTGAATCCCTTCACATGTGATTCGTATGCATACTAGCTTTGAGAACTAGTTAGGACCAAATGCAGAGGACTGTGAGAAAAGAATAAAAGGCTTAAAAATACATTAAATCTGATCTCCCTTCTTACCCTCATTCCTGCAACAGAGCACTGGTGATGAACCAAACCAGACAAAAGCCAATTCCCAGTTTACGGATGTGCAAGAAAACTAAATCATCGACATGATGAAAATGTATACGTTAAAATAAAGAACCTGAACATCGCCAGGGTGTCGTGGCACATGCCTATAATCCTAGCACTCTGGGAGGCCGAGACAGGAGTGATCCCTTGAGCTCAGGAGTTCAAGACCAGCCTGAGCAAGAGTGAGACCCTCCCCCCCACCATCTCTACTAAAAAATAGAAAAATTAGCCAGGCATTGTCATGGGTGCCTGTAGTCCCAGCTATTCAGAGGCTGAGGCAAGAGGATCACTTAAGCCTAAGAGTTTGAGATTGCTGTGAACTGCGACATCACTTAAGCCTAAGAGTTTGAGGTTGCTGTGAACTGTGACACCATGGCACTCTATCGAGGGTGACAAAGTAAGACTCTGTATCCAAAAAAACAAAAACAGAAAAAAAGGAAGCTGCTCATGACATCTATAGGCCTGGACAAAAATTAACTGAAACAGCCCATCTCACACCAATGAGATTACTCTGAGAGATGAGAGAAATGTGATGAGGTCTTGGCTACGGCCCCAACTGTCCCCACCATACCAATTCAGCTCTGCATTGCACAGCACACTTTGATGTCTGGGGGAGACAGGGATGTCCCCAAGCTATAGCAAATATGGATGGAGGGAGGTTCTGTATGACAATGAAAACCATCAAAGGATAACCGACCACATTGGGCACATATCACTCTCTAACAATGTCCTGTGAATTAAAGGAAACAGACACCAGAGAGAATAACTCTCCCGGGAGCTGCTGACAGCCTGCATGTACACAGTCATGAAAGGGTAAAGGGGAACCAAGAGGAAAATTGTCTCCACATCAAAAGTCCTACAAAACCAGCAAGACCCAACAACCTGCTGGAAGAGGCCACACTTAGTGACAGGCACAGGGTAGGTGCTGGGTCTTCACCCCCCAGAGCAGGCCAAGTGGCTAAGAGGAAGTGCAGAAGCACTTTTCTACAAGAAAACACGCTTTCCTGGTGACCAGCAGTGGCAAATGCCACTGCGATTTCAAAAACCAGAGCTCCCCGCTCTGGGAGGTGTATGTATCACGGGGGGTCAGCCTCATTTACACCAATGATTCTGGTTCGGTGCAGAAGCCTGCCCCTCTCCCTGAGCACGGACCTGGGGCTTTGGCCTCAGCACTGAAAATTCCAGTCATCCGGATAAATTCTTTAGCAACAGTTCCCTCCCAGACGCTGAAACTTAACATTACGCCACAAAACTAGCAAATGGGCAGCTTTCATCACCACCCCATCTAAAGACTGGCATATGCCAAGGAGTCGTGGCAAATTAGGCATTTAGGAAGTGACTCTGACACCCGGACCCGGTTACCTGGAGTGGCAAAAATTTTAAAAAACTATACTCTTTTCTTCAATTAGGAAGCAAGCATTCCCCTGTTAAAAGACCTTCCAGAGAGCACCTCTCCCACGGGAGCCCAGCAGGTAAATAACACCAGAGCTTCCTTAAACCACGTCTAAAGAACCAGGTCCAGGCTGTGCACATTCGCTGGCTTCTCCTCCTCGAGAGGGATCCGGGAAGTAACTCAATCCAGCCCCACGCCGTAAGGATGGGGCAATGTGCAGGTGGGAGCAGGGGGGTGAAGCAAATACGCTCAAACTTTGCAGTTGCTCTTTTGCAGTTGGGCAAGAGCTCGCAGAATTACACACCGAGAAGGGAAAGTCGCCCTCCCAACCAGAAAGGCGCCCAAATCGGCCTAACCCACCTCCTCTGGGTCTAGGATGGCTGTGCATCCAACCCCTTTAATATGCCTCTCCCGGGTGGTACCCTCCCCAGGGCCCCCTCACCTTGGCCTCAAAGCAGATGCCATGCTGGAAGGCGTCCTCGTTGTGCAAGGGGATCCGCAGGTCGTGTCCATCGTCCACAAGGTTGTACTTGGTCTTGCTGGGCATGGTGACCCGCAGTGGACCCGCTCCTCCAGAGGTGGCGACGGCTGCAGGAAAGGGCTGGCGAGACCCCGAGGAAGAAGAGACGGGAGCTGGGCGCGGCGATGCGTGGCAGGAGCCGGGGGCGCGGAGCAGGGGGCGCCCTGGACGCTCGTTGGCGGTGGGGGCCGAGACTCCGAGCGGTGCAGAGCGCCGATCGGCAGCGGGCGGCGCGGATGCGGGCGACGCGAGCGGCGTTGTGGCCGCGCAATTCCTGCCGGCGAGGAGGGCGGCGGGGGAGGTGGCGGCGGGAGCCGGCGGCGCGGCGCCCGGGCTTGGGGAGGGGATCCGTGGGTGCGCGACCCGAAGCGGGACTGGGCGCAGCGCCGACCCCAGAGCAGTGGGGCGGACGGCCCGGGACGGAGAAGAAAAGGCGGCGGTGGCGGCGGAGCGGGGTGCTTGTCACGGAGACGCCGGATCGGCCGCCAGCGAGCGGCTCCTCCTGTGGGGCGGGACCGGGCCGGCTCCTCCCACCACTGGGCCCCGCCCACCGCTGGGCCCGCCCCGCCCCGCGCCGCCTGCCTTGCCAGGTGAAAGTCCCGGAGCGCCGCGCCCTCCCGCCCCGCCCCGCCCCACCGCGCTCCGGGCTGCACGACCCGGGGAACTTTGCCCCGGCCCAGGACTGCCGAGATCTCAGGAACCCAAGCTCAGTCCGATATTCTTTTTACGATCACATTCGGAGCTGGGGTTGCCGATGGTCGTAGCAGCATCGCCCAGGAGTTTTTTTGTTTGTTTGGGGAGAGGGGGAGAGGCAGTGTTTGTTTTGTTTTTATGTTCTGCCGTTAAGGCCCAAGTCACCTCCCTGACAGCCCAAATCTTTCTCAGGAGACAAGTCTGCGCCCAAATGGGGGACTATCTCGGGAGGTTTTGTTCCTTGAGCAGTGATATGTGACTTGTGACAGAAGTTGAGAGGTACTTTGGGAAATTATTTAAAAGACATCAGCCATGTGGAAATGGGGTGGGCAGTAAAAGAATGTAAGGACTAGAGAAGATCGAACATTTTTGTTACAAGTTCCTGTGTACAACTGAGTCTGCACAAAATGAGTTTCCAAGTTACTTTCAGCCGATGGTATATTATTAGCTCCTGTATTAGTAAATTCTTGAGTTCAATTTGGGTGTTGTTCAGAAGGGCACCTATTCACTTTTCTCCTTTACATAGTTTTTTAGAAAAGTTACTTAATTATTTCCAACAGAAATTGGATTCATGGAAGAGTTGTAACTTATATATTCAGTTTCTTTTTTTTTTTAACTTTACTTTATTTTCCTTTTGTTTTGAGACGGAGTCTCACTTGTCCTGGGTAGAGTCCAGTGTTGTCATCGTAGTTCACAGCAACCTCAAATTCTTGGGCTCAAGCAATCCTCCTTCTTCAGCCTCCCAATTAGCTCAATTCGTTTTTTTGTTTTTTGTTGGCTGTTTTTCTATTTCTAGTAGAGAGGCATGTCTCACTTTTGCTCAGGCAGGTCTCAAATTCCTGAGGTCAAACAATCTACCTCCCTGAACCTCCCAGAGTGCTAAGATTACAGGTGTGAACCACCACTCCTGACCTATGTTCAGTTTCTTAACAGTACAAAATGTGCAAATGAAGACAGCATAAGAAGAATTAGTGCCAAAATATTCATTATCCGTTAAACACCATAGGTTGAGCTACATGATAGCTATGACTTACATGGCTTAATATTACTCCAAAATCTCCAAAAGTAATCAATCAGGCCTGTGACAAAGCCAGTTAAACCTGAGATCACTCTTAGACCAAATGGTTGGCTTCTCTGTTGAATTCGTCACTTCAAACCTGCTTTTAGTCTTCTGTAAACATCCACCCAAGGCAACTCACAGACATAATGGATTGCTTATTGTATAAGCAAGGTGTGAAATCACCAAAAAGCATCACAACGAAATTCCTTGTAAAAGACATGCCTTACGGGCGGTGCGTGTGGCTCAGTGAGTAGGGCACTGGCCCCATATGCCGAGGGTGTCAGGTTCAAACCCAGCCCCGGCCAAACTGCAACAGAAAAATAGCCTGGTGTTGTGGTGGGTGCCTGTAGTCTCACCTACTTGAGAGGCTAAGGCAGGAGAATCGCCTAAGCCCAAGAGCTGGAGGTTGCTGTGAACTGTGATGCCATGGCACTCTACCAAGGGCGACAAAGTGAGACTCTGTCTCTAAGAAAAAAAAAAAAAGACATGTTTTCCTACTCCATTTCAATAATATATTCATACAAGAGAATACATTATTGCTATAGTTATAGTTCTCATTTTGTCCTATGGTACAATTGCCCTTTCCTAGATATTGCCTACTCCCTATCTGCTGAAATCACTAGTCAAGATGTAGCATTGTCTGGGATATCTCCTTAAGTAATAGCAAATTGATGACTGGGACAAATTAATCACCTACATTATGCTGAATAGACTTTATTATATTCATAAATATTAGTAGAAACCAAAAAGAATTGGCACTGAGGAAATGTACCACTAACCTTTTTATAAATACAGGACATGAAAGTAATCAGGCATGTTTGAGTCTTTGAATGTCAAAGTGGTTTTAATATGCACCATAAATGTACTCTTCTAAAACCTGGCACAGTAACTCAACAACTTAAAGGAAGGACCTTAAGTAACAACTTCATTCACATCTCATATTCTCTCCTGATTTTGAAACGTCCTCTGACTCTAGCCTTTTTTCTAGATTAACTTGGGTCTCCCTGGACTGCTGAATTTACCAGAATTTCCTGTCTAAATTGGTAATACATTGTAAAAAAAGACACAAACAGGCTGAAACCCCAAAGTAGGGAGACTACCTAGCAGCCATTGAATAATTACTTATGGAACTTAATAACAGCTAATACTCGATGCTTTTTCTATGTGTCAGGCATTGTTCTTAGAGTCTGACATGTATTATGTCATTTAATATTCACAACAACCCTAAGAGTACTCCAGATGTGTGGCCATCATGCCTAGATCCCCACATAAACCTTCTTATGATTGCGAATAAGGTACATGTCAAATTCCAGGGCTGTGTTTTATATAGGTTATGTATTGTTGCCAAAGTATATTCATTCCATTTCATTTACAATGAAATGTTCCAAAAATGAGAGGCTTGCTTTCTGCTTTGGCCTCCACCTAATATGTCGGTGCCCCACAGGCATGAAAACATCCTTCTTCCAAAAACAATGGGCATCCAAAGTAATTTCCTTTTTTCTTAGCAGTGATTTCAATCTTGTTTTTACACCTTTAAATATAACTGAATTTCACCCACGGCATTTCCAAATCCATGAAGTTTTATTTCTTTTAATAAATGATAGGTATGTATATCACTTTCTATACCCTTCTATATTTTAAACATTGCATAATGTAAATTTTAATCTAAGTACATTTAATTAAAATATAAATTGCTGCTCATATAATACTTCCCTTGTTAACTTTATTTAAAAGTTAAATTATTATTAAAAATCCCACATCACAGAACACAGATCTCAAGTTACTTCAGAGATAATCTAGTTTGGTTCCTTCATTATGAAGAAAAAAAACCCAGAGAGGTAAGTAATTTGGCTATTCATAACTATGAACTAGAGCTCCTAACTCATTAATCTTTCTGCTGCACAATGATGAATTATAAATGAGTTGACAGCAAACTTTACTTTTAGCACAGATTTGAAGAATTTTAATTAATTTGAGAAAATTAATTTTCTTTTGATCATCAATACCTACCTACTTCGCCATGCTAAACATTGCACCTGCATTGTCCCATTTGACTGTATAAGGTTGGTACTATCAATATCCCCATTTTACAGATGAGGAAACTGAGGCTAAGAGAAGAAAGTAATTTGTGTAAGTCATAAAGCAAAAAAATCCTAGGAATCCTTGCACAAGTTCAGCCAGAGAAGAATGAACAGCATGTTAGCTTTCTCCATACTTCTCAGATACACAGACAGAATTCACAAAATCGGCTCGGCGCCTGTGGCTCAGCGCCTGTGGCTCAGCAGGCAAGGCACCAGCCACGTACACCTGAGGTGGTGGGTTCGAATCCAGCCCGGGCCCGCCAAACAACAATGGTGGCTGCAACCAAAAAATGGCCGGGCGTTGTGGCAGGCGCCTGTGGTCCCAGCTACTTGGGAGGCGGAGGCAGGAGACTCGCTTGAGCCCAAGAATTGGAGGTTGCTGTGAGCTGTGATGCAACAGCACTCTATCCAGGGTGACAGCTTGAGGCTCTGTCTCAAAAAAAAAAAGAATTCACAAAATCTTTGTGCAAATAATGTTAAACACTAACAACACAGAATGATTTCTGAGCATTTTACAGAAGTTGCCAAGCATAGGGAAAATGGGAAATTGTAGCTAAATGCATTTTTATTTACAAAATATTCATTGCAAAATTTTACAAACATTCCATAGGTGTTGGCCACCTCTTTCTACACACACACACACACACACACACGCACACGCACACACGCACACACTTGAAACCTTCGCTCCCACTCATGGCAAACACATTCTAAGATTATTTTTTTTCCTATGTCTGGCGATGACTTTTGGGACATTGTATAGCACTTAGCTTTAAAACCTTCAAATTATTTTTTCATGGTACTATTTTTACCTGACAGTGTTTATCTGGGACCTACAGAGCTGGAAATCATTAGCCCATTTTAAAAGATGGCAATAAAGATATTACATAATTTCTTTTTGAAAAAATTAGCATCTTCCATCACTAATAATCTCTAGATTTGTTTCATTATGATCTTTTACCATGTGAGCAATGAAGTAATAGTCTGAGATGTTTGTCAAACAAGAAAGATTATTCTAAAAAGTGTCACAGATTGTGGATCTGGCCTACCCATTTTTTCCCCTTAATTGAAGCTGATGTCAGCCACTCCCACCCTTATATGTGTGCCAAGAGCAAGCCACATTTATTTATGTTTTTAAGGTTAAATCTCTTTCTACAAAAGCATGCATATTATGTGATAGAATCAGGTGTACCTGCCCAAAGAGACCTGCCTTGCCCTGCCCAGACAGGGTCAGTTTCATGACCCGCCCACGAAGGGTCAGACTCATGTCCTTCAGAGGAAATAGAAATGTGGCCAATTGCTATCCTCCCTGACCCTTTAAATCCCCCTCTGCCATAACCCACGTGTGGAATTCCTTTCTTGGTTTCACCCCACCTGAATCCAGGTGGAAATAGAGACCACATGATTTCTACAGAACGGGGATCCGTTTTCCTTTGTTTCGCACCTTGGCACCTTGGAATAATCTTTCTTCCTTGAGTCCAGAGCCTTCATTATGTCTTTTCGAAATTGAATACTCTTTCAAATCAACTTCCAGACAGGAACCTTTTGGGTTCCAAGCTTTCCTCAACAGTTAGCTGATGCAGAGAAAAATAGAGAGAAGGTAGTCAAGTGGGAAGCAGTAGACGGAGCTGCTTCCTCCTGTAGATCTCTCCCCACTCATCCCTGGACCACAAAAGCAGGAAGCAAACAGTAGCAAAATAGGCGTTCTCAGAGGAGCTCCATGCTACCTAACAGCCTTCGTTCTCTTGGAAGACAGATGGGGAATTGGAAAGTCTAGGGTAAGGAGCAAGGTCTGAAGAATTTAGGGTTAAAGAAAGGAGACTGAGTTCCTTTTCGCATGTAGATTTGTCCAAGGACCTTTCCATTCCCTGCTTTTCAAAAGATTCTTTTTCAAGTTAAAGTTAATAGCTGTGTTCCTAAGTCCTGCTTAATATTCAGGCGAAACTGTTTATGAATTCAACAGCTTTGGGTCAAAAAACCTTCTGGTCGAAGGCATTAAAATCGTATTTAACAAATATTTCTGCAATAATTTCCCAGGCGTGGTGGGGACACACAGAGGTATACACCCTTAATGAGACAGACACTTCAGAGCAGAAGGGAATGTGTGATCTAAGCATGAAAATGAGAGGCGCCCATCTCTAGGTGTCATGGAGAGAGATAAAGTACAAAATCACTGGGGCTGGCATGGTCAGGAAAGGCCTCAAGGAGGGAATTAAGCTTGCATTGGGGCTTTAAAAAGGGAAAGGATTTTTTTTTTTTTTTTTGAGACAGAGCCTCAAGCTGTTGCCCTGGGTAGAGTGTTGTGACATCACAGCTCACAGCAACCTCCAACTCTTGGGCTCAAGCTATTCTCCTGCCTCTGCCTCCCAAGTAGCTGGGACTACAGGCACCCACCACAATGCCAGCCTATTTTTTGGTTGCAATCGTCATTGTTGTTTGGCGAGCCTGGGCTGGATTCAAACCTGCCAGCTCTGGCGTATGTGGCTGGTGCCTTAGCCACTTGAGCTATAGGCACCGAGCCAGGGAAAGGATTTTTTCATTTAGTGTTGTGGTGGGCGTCTGTAGTCCCAGCTACTCAGGAGGCTGAGGCAAAAGAATCACTTCAGCCCAAGAGTTTGAGGTTGCTGTGAGCTGTGATGCTATAGCACTCTACTGGGCGACATAGTGAGACTCTGTCTCAAAAAAAAAAAAAACACCACACAATGAGAACAGACATGGAGACAGGGTCTGTAGAAACAGTAATCTGCAAAATGTCCTCAGGGGACAGTGAGGAGATAAGCTCTCAGGATGGGGAGTTGCTACTGGAGAGAGGTTGGTGATAAGGCAGTAGCAGAGTCTGGAGCCAGCCTGGGAGGCCTTTGACACCTGGCTAAGATGACTACACTCCATGGGAAATTTTTGAACTGGGAAGTGACCCAGGGTGCTAACTCAGGAAAATTACCTCCCACCACTCCCTCCTCCACCCCCTAGAAGATGTAACTTTTAATTTAAGCTACAATTAAAAAACATCTAGCAGTAAAGGAATGATTGGATTTTCCATATAGGATTATATAGAGAGAAGACCAAATAGTCCTTGTGCTGGTCCCCTGTACGAATAGATGAAGGAAGGACGCTGAAAACAAAACTTCAGCCAATTATACCTCGGGATCACGGGACCCAAAGTCCCCCATGTTGCTCACTTCCCGATGCTTTTTAATTTGCACTTGTATTCCACTTTAGCTTTGGGCCTTCTCATTGAGTGACAATTTGAGTATTATTTGTATGGTTCTTTGTTTGGTTGCTTTGCTTGCTCATTTGTGTTTTAGTGTTCCATAATGGCAAAGTAATCTTTTTTCTTTTCTTTTCTTTTTTTTTTTTTTTTGAGACAGAGTCTTACTCTATTGCCCTCGGTAGAGTGCCATGATGTCATCATAGTTCACAGCAACCTCAAACTCATGTGCTCAAGCAATCCTCTTGCTTCAGCCTCCGAGTAGCTGAGACTACTGGCACCAGCCACAATGGATGTCCAGCTAGCTTTTTTTCTTTTTCTATTTATGGTAGAGATGGAGTCTCACTCTTGCTCAGGGGGGTCACGAACTCCTGAACTCAAGTGGTGCACCAACCTCCACCTCCCAAAGTGTTAGGATTACAGGTGTGAGCCACACCTGGCCTCACAAAGAGGGTTTTTTTTTTGGTTTTTTTTTTTTTTTTTTTTTTTGAGACAGAGTTTCACTATGTTGCCCAGTAGAGTGCTGTAGCATCACAGCTCACAGCAACCTCCAACTCTTGGGCTTAAGCTATTCTCTTGTCTCAGCCTCCCAAGTAGCTGAGACTTTAGGTGCCCACCAGAATGCCCAGCTATTTTTTGGTTGTAGTTGTCATTGTTGTTTGACAGGCCTGCGCTGGGTTTGAACCCGCCAGCTCTGGTGTACGTGGCTGGCACCCTAGCTGCTATGCTACAGGCACTGAGCCCTCACAAGGAGTTCATAATGGAGAACTTGCTTTCCTTTAGCTCCTCTACTGAAAATTGATTTTAAGACCCTCACTTTTTTTCAACTTTTTTTTTTTTTTTTTGGAGACAGAGTGTCACTTTGTCACCTTCAGTAGAGTGCTGTGGAGTCATAACTCACAGCAACCTCAGTCTCCTGGGCTGAGGCTCTTGCCTCAGTCTTCTGAGTAGCTGGGATTACAGGTGTCCACGCCAATGCCTGGCTATTTTTAGAGCCAGGGTCTCGCTGTAGCTCAGTCTGGTCTTGAACTTGTGAACGCAGGCAATCCGCCCGCCTCGGCCTCCCAGAGTGCTAGGATTACAGGCATGAGCCACTGTGCCAGCCTTAAGATCCTCATGTTTACCCCTCTAACGTTAGATCGCTGTTCCTAAATCCAGGACTATTTGCATTAGTTATCTATTTAAGACACAAAGTAAGTCCAGCTGTTAAATTTAGAAAGTTGGAGCTTGTCTGTTCCACTAAATCTACCCTGTGTCATTGTATTTGATCTTGGTTCCTCTTTATACATCCCACATTCTTAAAATGACACAAGGGTCGTTAAAAAAAAAAAAAAAACCTATGAAAACACTTGGAGGGCAGGCACGGTGGCTCATACCTATAATCCTAGCACCCTGGGGGGGCAAGGCAGATAGATTGTTTGAGCTCATGAGTTCGAGACCAGGTGAACAAGAGCAAGACCCTGTCTCTACTAAAAATAGGAAAACTAGCTGGGCACTGTGGCAGGTACCCATAGTCCCAGCTACTCAGATGGCTGAGGCAAGAGGAGCTCTTGAGTCCAAGAGTTTGAGGTTGCTGTGAGCTATGATACCATGGCATTCTACCCAGGGTCAGGGCGACAGAGTGATACTCTTTCTCAAACAAACAAACAAACAAAAATTGGAAATACAATATAAATTAATGTTATTTTCAGATCTTTCTTTGGCAGTGCAAAGCTTTCAGATGGTTTTATAACTGCTTCAAAAATTAAATCTTCCTCTGCACCGCCCTCCCCCCAGTAGTGGACTTTTAAAAAGCAAGCCAGAGAGGAATACACAGGTGGACGTGCCACCAGGTGTGTTTGGGCCCTTAGTTTTCCTTCCCAGGTGCAGGATCTCCCACTTTGGGCTTTATGTGTTCAGAGAGCTCAGTTTCAGTTACCTCAGACTTGGATTAGCATAACAGGTTCTCAACACACTCTAATATTGTCTTTTGAACTCCACGTAAAGGGAGTGGCACAATATGTTTTTTAAAAATTACAAGCATTTCAGGATAACTGGCAAATTAAGTGTTCAAGCCCCAAGATCCAGCTTTAGCAGTTTTCCATCATTAGCAACCGCCTCATTCCCTTAAAAGGTCTCATAATCTCTTTTATAAATCCCTTGACATCACCAGCTGGCCCCTCTCCACGGCATTGGGAGCATTTTTCTTGAAACAGTGCTGGAGGGGCCTCAGAATTTTCCACCTCTCTGAGCAGCCGCGCTGTGCCATTCACTGGCCAGAGGCGGCCTCTGTAATTTGAGCTCCACATACATGATAACACTTTAACTGCAGCCAAGTTTAATTCAGAACAAATGTTCCTCACGTTCATACCTTTTTGTGAAAGCAGCCCCGATTAACAGCTAGACCAGTGATGGGGTCAGGGTGAGAATAGGGGTGGGCGGGATCTCTAAATGCAGACCTGATTATCAGCACTATTATGGGGGCTGCTACAGTCCAGTCATCTGCCTGCCTATGGTGCTGTGTCCATTTGCATCCACCATATATTCCAGGAAAAGTTCTTACCAAGTCTAATGGGTAGAAGGGAGTATTCTAGATCGTCACGTATTCTGTTAGTGGGAAGTTACCATGGATATGGGGTCTACCAGTGAGAAGAAGGTGATCATAAAACGCCAGTTTCTGAACAGATGTGTACACCCATTTTCATTGCAGCATTATTCACAAAAATTTTCCAACAGCTGGAAACATTTTAAATGCTCATCAACAGATGAGTGGATAAGTAAAATGCAGTGTATACATATAGTGGAATACTATTCAGCCCTTTAAGAAAAAGAAAATTCTACCAACCTGAGCAAGAGTGAGGCTCCATCTCCACAAAAAAATAGAAAATCTAGCCAGGAATGAGTGCATACGCCTGCAGCCCTAGTTATTGGGGAGGCTGAGGCAGATGGATCGCTTGAACCCAGGGGTTTGAGGTTGCCATGAGCTATAATGATGCCACTGCACACTAGCTGGGGTGACAGAGCAAGAAAAAAGAAAAAATTTGTCTCCAGAAAAAAAGGAGGGGGGACCCTGGTATATACTACAACATGGATGAACCTTGAAGACATTATACTAAGTTAAATAAGCCAATGAGAAAAAGACAAATACTGTATGACTCTGCTTATATGGGGTGCCTGTAATAAGCAAACTCATGGCGAAACTAGAATAGAGCTTACCAGGGCCCCGGAGGAGGAGATAATGTGGAGCTATTGTTTAATGGATACAGACTTTCTGTTTAGGATAACGAAAAAGTTACAGTGAGAGTGGTAATGGTCGCACAGCCATGTGAATGCACTGAATTCTTAACTTAAAAATAGTTTAAATGCTTTTTTTAACAAAAGCATGTTTCTGAAGATATTACAACACTTCCTTAAGTAAGGTGTTTAGTTTTTCTTGTGAAACTACAGGGTCACTTTTACAAATATCAATATTTATCCTGCTGATCAGCAGAAAAGTTTTGGCTAATCAGTTCTTTTTTTTTTTTTTTTTTTTTTGAGAAAGAGTCTTACTTTGTCACCCTCAGTAGAGTGCCTTGGCGTCACAGCTCGCAACATACCTCAAACTCTTGGGCTTAAGCTATTCTCTTGTCTCAGCTTCCCAAGTAACTGGAACTACAGGCGCCCCCTACAATCCCCAGGTACTTTTAGAGACAGGGTCTTGTAGCTTGCTCAGGCTGGTGGCTAATCAGTTCTAATAGTGGCAATCTTAATCAACAAGCATATACTACTTTATGACATTCAAATTCTTTGGAAGCCTAGTTGGGATATTAAGCAGACAAAGACACTGAAACTTAGGGATATTCGAATACCTAAAAAACTTTGGGATATTAGAATATCTAAAACCCCAATTACCTAAGGCAATTGTTATGGTTATTCCTATGAAAGTTTCGACAGATTTTATCACTCAAAGGGTTATATGAAACTGGTTTCCTCTGAATGTCAAAGATGGAGTAAAATGTCATATTTCCCAGGTGTTGGAGATGGTTGTCATCTCCTTCAGTGTGCATTTATTGGGTGTCTACTGTGTGCCATTGTCATATGAGACATCTGACCATTCAGCCAACAGGTATGTATTAGTTGCTGACTGTGTGCCTTGTGAATAGCTCTGCACAGTGGAAAGAAGGGGTGAAACGATTCCCATCATAGAGAAACACACTTCAATCTATCAAAGGGTTAAGGCTAGTATTCAGGCTTGGTGCCTGTGGCTCAAGCAGCTAAGGCACCAGCCATGTACATCTGAGCTGGCGGGTTCGAATCCAGCCTGGGCCCGCCAAACAACAATGACGGCTGCAACCAAAAAATGGCCGGGCATTGTGGTGGACACCTGTAGTCCCAGCTACTTGGGAGGCGGAGGCAGGAGACTCACTTGAGCCCAGGATTTGGAGGTTGCTGTGAGCTGTGATGCCACAGCACTCTGTCCAGGGTGACAGCTTGAGGCTCTGTCTCAAAAAAAAGACTGTTACTCAGATGATACAAAAATAAGGCAGCGTGCCTCAAAGGGTATAAAAGTGATGTTGTGGAGTTCAGGGCAGGAGAGATCACTCTCAGAGGCAACCAGCAGTGGGTGGACATGGAGAGTGGGAGGAGACACAGAGAAAGCTTCATGGAGGAAGTCATATTTGAGCTTGACTTTAAAGCCTTATATTACTTGTGTGGGCAACATCAGAAAAGGGCATTCCAGATGGAGGAAACAGCCAATTAGACTCTTGCTGACCACCACTAGATACATTTGAGGCCAAAGAGCCTGTCAGCCTCCTCTGCAGATGCATTTGAGGTTACCCGAGACTTGTCCGTGGTCAGCCCGTGAGTCCTGCTCACTGTCCACTGAGCACTGAAGCCCTTCCCCAGTTAGCACCAGGGGACTGGCCACAGAGATTTAGAAGGGAGATGAGTCAGGCTTGCCAAGACCTGTCTGAGCTCAGACTTGTGTCCTGTAACTTTTTATTCTTGGGCCAGAAAATGATGGGGTCCCAAGGAAAACCTTTACCTCCTATTTTAACCAATAGAGGAAAAAGAGCCACAATTTCCTCACAGAAAAGAAAGGCAATGTAATGATAATCTAGGCGGGGAATGGAGTCTGAACTTGTGCACAGGCCTGTTTTACACATTTATGCATGCACACACACCTTTATACACACATGATTTCAGGAACAAGAAGGAATTGCACCACCTCTGTTCTGCATGCACTGGCACTGTGTATCCCAAGACAAAAGGATAAAATCCTTTATTTCACAACACAGATTACATTGACCTCTGAGCTTGCACGCTCTGATAGAGCATGTCTTCTTGAGATCTGCTTTTGTGGAGGGAAGATGGAAGGAAAGCACATGTACTCATTGCCTCATGTTAGAAGGCAGCCGGCACTCTCACTGATCATATCTCATTTAATGCTCACAGCCACTGTGGAGGTGTGGAAGCCAGGGATTACTGACTCGACTCACAACCAAGAACAAAGACATCAAACTCATGCCCATCTGTTCCAAAGTCCATGCAGCCTCCAAGTACAGAAAACGATGTAAGAAGAGGCACCGTGCTGGATGCCGGACACAACGGCAACAGGGACTTTCATTAACAAATGCAAACATTATAACCTAATTGTTTATACCCTCTTATTAATCTGAAATCAAAAAAAAAAAAAAAAGAAGAAGAAGAGGCACCAAAACTTTTCCAAATGTATGTTTTTGCCCAAAGTTGACTCTGTGAAGGTGTGTTTACGTGTACATAGGAAGACACATACGTACACATACCCACCCACCTTCCCCCACCCCATGTAGGAAAGACTTGAAAGTATGAGCCCTGTCACACACAGTCTGAGGTTGAATTCTGAACTATGCTCTGTAACCATGGCAAGATAATTAACCTGTCTGTGCTTTAGAATCCCCACGTGGTAAGTGGAAACAATAACGGTATCTATGATGCTTGAAATATGCCTCCTACCAATCTGAGATGGGGAAATAGGTAAAGATTTAGATGAAACAAGATTGGCTGTTAGTTGATGATTATAGATGAGTCGATCATTGTTGTACATGGGGGTGCATTATATTTTTTTGGTCTACTTTTTTATGTTTGGAGCTTTCTATTTTAAAAAATTTTTTATTTATTTATTTATTTATTTTTCTTATAGAGACAGAGTCTCACTTCATCACCCTCAGTAGAATGCCGTGGCGTCACACAGCTCACAGCAACCTCCAACTCGTGGGCTTAGGCGACTCTCTTGCCTCAGCCTCCCGAGTAGCTGGGACTACTGGCACCCACCGCAACGCCCGGCTATTTTTCTGTTTTGCAGTTCGGCTCGAGGCCGGGCTTGAACCCGCCACCTTCGGCATATGGGGCTGGCACCCTACTCGATGATCCACAGGGCCTGCCCCCAGTTTTTCTGTTTTTAATAGAGATGGGGTCTCACTCTTGCTCAGGCTGGTCTCCAACTCCTGAGCTCAAGCAATCTGCCTGCCTCAGCCTCTCAGAGTGCTAGGATTATAGGTGTGAGTCACTGTGCCTGACCATCCTACTACAATTTTAAAAGTAAGTGTTGGATCAATAAAATCATGCTTGTAAAATACTTAGCATGGGTTCTGGCACATTGTGAGTTCTTAGCTGATATTCCTTGTCATCGATGCACATCACGGTGGCACTAGTGGTGCACTGAGACAAGAGGGCCCATCCAGTCTTTCAGAGATGTTTTTGGACTATGTTGCATCACCTGTCCCCAGGATTTCTCCTCCTAGGCCCTGGGTCCCAACTCATGTATGTCTGCACTGCCTGGCTTTGCAGCCATAGGACATGGGATTTCTTGGCCCACCAGGCAGGCATTCATGGCCTAGTGGGTTTCAAAGCAATAAAGTATTCTGGTCACCACTGTTGGCTGTGATATAAATAATGGGTTAACAAGACAAGGTAGAAGACGGTCTCTTGTGGAAAATGGAGAACTAGCGGACAGTTTGTAGGTACTGATGTCCCTTCCCAGCCTACTATAAAAGGTGGTTTCCCGACCAGCATTCCAAGCCAGGCTGAGGGCTGTAATGCAAGAATTCAGGCCACACACAGAGTGCCCTTGAGCCCATTTAAAAGCAAAATTTGTTAACACCTGCTGTCACCAAATAGACATTCTGGCAAGACTGCAGAGGTCTCCAAAACACCACCAAGTGGTATTAATAATCCTGGAGCTCTCCTATACATCTACCACCTCTGCCTTCCATAATAACAGCTTGTTTTCATACCAGGCCTGATAGCTTGCAAAGCCCTTTTGTTTATATCATTGCACCTCATCCTCATGAGAACCTTCAGAGGGAAGGGAAAGTGTGGTTCCCATTGTGCAGATAAGGAGGAGCTCCCTGAGGCTCCTGGAGGGGGGCGGGGAGGGTTGTGGGGCATCTCCAAGATCACACAGGCATAAGTAATAAAGCCAGGTCTAGAAGGCAAGCCCTCCAAGGCTATCCCACACATTCTGCTCTTTCCTTAGCCTTAGTCCTTAACTTCCGTAACCCACTCCGCTTCGTGTCTGCCTGTGACGCCCTTGATGGGAGGGGCTCTCTGGAAGGAGACAGGTCTGCAAATTCAAGACCAAAGAAAGGGTGCTTTGTCTTCCTTATGGCTCCGTAGGGAGAGTGGTGAGTAATTTGGAGCAACAGTGTCCTCTTAGAAAGGCTTCTAGGGATCCCACTGCCTGTCTAAGTAATCTTCTTCCCCAGATTTCTATCTTGCTCTACTGACCCACGTCCCATAGGACATCTCTGTAAGGCAAGGAGAGGAATGTTGATGTTGTCCCAATGGAATTATAACATGCTTTTCCAGCATCCAGAAGACCTCATGCTGCCTCCACCCATCCTCTGGCATTTACTCCATGTAAGTCCACACTTTTCTTCCACTCCCCACACATTCTTTCTAGAGCCCTTTGCAAAACACTGGATTCTGAGTTTAACCTCCGTACAAGCACTATTTGGGACAGTGGACTAGACCCACTGACAAGCTACCACGTTCTCTCTGCTCGGGAGTTAAAGACTCCAGGGAACTGTGCCTGGGACAGAATTGCCTTCCCATCCTCACAGCCAAGACTCTCCCACTCAGTGCCTGCTCTTTCTTTCTCATTCATTGACTCATTCATTCGTTTATTCAAGAACAATGCTACATACTTGTATTTTAACTTCCTACCTCCATGAGTTGGTGTGAACCAAAATATCATGTACAACTCAGGTATGGAAATGAGATTTCAAGGAAAATTCATCTGTGCCTCAGAATACTATTGATACAACCACCCACATTCCAGCTGGGTTGGTGAGTAATACTGAAGCCCCTTGAGAGGGCTTATATTGTGTTTCATATCTGTTATTTCACATGCAGCTCAACAGAGCTGGGAATGAGTGCAAAACACAACACTATGCCTTCTTTCTCTAGATCCTTTTCCTGTTTTCGCAAGGATCCTGGGTTAGGGGAACTTTGTGAGATTTCCACCTCCAATTTATCTCTGAGTCTCATCTTTCTCCCATGTCAGTCATCACCCCATTCCCAGCCATCTTGCCATAAATGATTCCTAGTCCTGTTGAGGTCAGTGACCAGGACAAGGACACTTTCAAAGGCTCTGAGAAATAAAAGTCTATGTTGTTTTATTATTTCCAGTTTTTTCTTATTATTTGGAGCAATTTAAAGCACTGAATCTAGAGGATGCTTCAGGGTCAGCTCCTTCTACCACCATCCTTTTACATAGGAGGCAGCTGAAGCCCAGAGAAGTTAGGTGACTTTTGAAAAGCCACACAGCCAGCTGACAGCAGAACTGAAACAACTCAGGCTCTTAGATCCTGTTATCATCCTACCAACCTGGCAGAACTCTGCAGGGCTCTGCTCCAGGCAGGACTTCTCCCAGCTGATCGCTGTCTGGTCTCCCGCCATTCTTTATGGCAAGGCAGTCTCTGGCGCCCTCAAGGGTCATAACTGAGTAGTGCAGAACTATAAGCATTCTGGAAGCAACCTGAGAACCTTTTGAGCCTAGGTTTACAGAGTACTTTGGATTCATCTTTTTATTTTAAAGAGCATGAAAAATAAATAAATAAATAAATATAAAGAAACACATTTAAGTATATTAAAGTATGTTTGAATCACAAACTGCCCTTAATGCTCTCATAATCATAGATCAGAACCAGGGGCCAGACCCCTGTGAGGAATGAGTTGCCACAGAACCAGGCCAAATGCCTGTTCCCTAAAGAACCTCTCTAGAACCTGAGCCTGCTATGTGTGAGCAGAAAGGGAAAGTGATGAGCTGGATTCCGGGTGCTGGTTTCCCGTCTCTCGGTTGTAGGAGAGCCACAATGCTGAGCTCATCCAAGGAACGGAGGAGGCTAGTGCCCAGAGCATGGAGGTCTGGGTGAGCAGGGGACACTGATAACCCAACAGGGAAGTAGGCAAGAACATCTCCCTGGTGGTGGCCAGAAGCTTTGGCCTCCCTAGAGCAGAGGTGCTGGGAAGGAAAGTGTACGGATGCTATAGGGATGTGGAGGGGAAGGAGGACGGGAGACCAGCAGTGGGTGACCTGGATGGGAAAGGACACTAGCAGAGAGCTGGGCAGGCCTGCGAGTTCCCAGAACAGCAGTGACAGGGGCAAGGCCCAAGCTGTGGCCTTCATTTCTGCCTAATAGCTGTGAGGAACCTGGGCTGTTGGCATCTTGGTTCTGGGAGAGCGACCCTTGTCTGTGTGGCCTTGTCTCTACTGACCACTGACACACACTATGTGCAAACAAAATTAATTGTTCTATTGTCTGTTCCCAGGGCCCTGTTTAGACACTTATCTCATGTTATATTTGTTTCATATCTGACTCTCAAACTATCCAATTCAACAAATATTTATTGAGTTTCTGTTTGGCAGGCACTGTGCTGCCCCGAGAGCCTTAAGGGACTCTGTCTCATTTGTCTCTGAGCCTCCTGTGCTGCCAGCGTAATGCAATTTGATAACTACTGGATCTTAGTACTGCACTTTTAGGCAGGACAAATAGGGATGCTGATTCCATTTGTGAAGGAAGGAATTCTAGGCACTTGGGTTTCTAGTTAGGCATGGTGCTCATATACATATGACCAATGCGAACTGCCCTCTCCACGACCTATTCTGTTTTTTCCATCTTTATCCTCATGTTAACAAAGATGGTTTTATTAGTCAGGATAATCAACTTTAGCTGCTATAACAAATAATTTCAAATTGCAGTAACTCTACATGATAAAAGTTTATTTCTCACTCACACAACTTTGAAGTGTGTGTTTCTGCTCAAGCAGCTCTCCTGGGCAGCTCTCTTCTAAAATAGGCTCAGGATCTAAGTTCCTTCTGTCTTGCAGCTCCACAATCCCCTAGACCCTCCTTGTCATCTCCACTGGACCCTCTGCATTCATCCAGATGACATTTAAAAACAGAGAGAGAAGCTATATACCTGAAACTAAACCCCTCTGCTTAAGATCTTTGGATGAGGCTAGTCACAAGGTCCCTCCCACAGCACTGGCAGCTGAGACCAGAGCTCCCTGACTGGGCAACTGTTTGACAGGAGTAACTCTTCATCTCGGAAGTGAACATGAATATCTGGTGTAGTTGGCTATTCCAAAACAGTATTTTAGCATAACTGGGTATTAAAGTTCTGCCATGAAAGACAGAGAAATCCAAAGAAAGATTACTATATATACTACATTCTTTAAAAGCTGGAAAACAACTTGTTCCTGGAAGGGTTTGTCAAGAATTATCAATTGTAGCTCAATTTACAATTGTCAAAATGTAGAAACAACCTGAATGCCCACAAACCCAGGAAGGGTTAACAACAAGCCCTGATATATATGTATATATATCACATATATCATGGAATACTATTCAGCCATTAAATAGATGGAGACTTTATATCTTTTGTATTAACCTGGATGGAGTTGGAACACATTCTTCTTAGTAAAGCATGATAAGAGTAGAGAAGTAAGAATCCAATGTACTCAATTCTAATATGAAGGCAATAGATGATTTAATACAAGGTGGAGGGTAGGGGAATGAGAGAAGGGGGAAAGCGGAGGAGGGAAGGGGATGAGGGATCATGGTGTATGGGGACCAGGGCACAACTATAACAGGGACTTTACCTAACAAATGCAATCAGTGTAACCTAATTCTTTGTATCCTCAATGAATCTCAAGCAATAAAACAATCAGTGTAACCTAATTCTTTGTATCCTCAATGAATCTCAAGCAATAAAACAATTAATTAAAAAAATAAGAATAATCAACTGTTCCCCCAATGAATGTCCTGTGTTATCACGAAGTTAGAGCTGGAACCTGAGGATACAAATAGAGAAGGGGGGTGTGGATAAACCTAGGTGCCCTTCAAGTCTGACTCTCTGAAGACTGAAAGAAAGTCTTGCCTAATGGAAAAGGCAAAGAAACCCTTTAAGTCATCGTCTGGAAAGAAGATGGTTTTCTTCCTGGTAAAGAGTTTATTTCTTCACACACTTCCAAGCACAAAAAGGGTGTGATGGGGCCAGGCATGGTGGCCCACACCTGTAATCTTAGCACTCTGGGAGGCTGATGTGGGAGGATCACTTGAACTTAGAAGTTCAAGACCAACCTGAGTAAGAGCAAGACCTTATCTCTACTAAAATTAGAGAAACTAGCTGGGCATTGTGGTGGGCACCTGTAGTCCCAGAAATTCAGGAGGCTGAGCCATAGACTGAAGCCATAGCACTCTAGCCTGTGTGACCGAGTGCGACTCTGTTTCAAAACAAAAAAGGAGGAGTGAAGGCATGATGGCAGGCCACAGATAGAATGTAGATCCCTTTGCCAGAATTTCTGAGCTAAGAAAGGTGGATAATTGGCTGAGATTTTTGACACTAGAGGAAAAAGTGGTTTAAGGAATAACCTTGGGAGAAAAAGGAAGCCCTGACCTCCTCTGACTGCCTTCATTAGCCCAGAAAGTGCTGGGTTTGGAGCCTCTGGTGTCTACATCTCTTCCTTTAAAATATGTGACTTAAATATCAAAAGATTCCTTGGTTTGACAAGGCAGTATGCCATAACCTAGAGGTGATGACTTGTCAATGATACATTTTAAATTGAGTGGCGATTAGGCTACAAGAAAGAGTATAATTAAAATTTACAGACAGCTCTAAGACCTGCTGAAGACTTGGAACAATCTGTTAGGGTAAAATGAATATTGCATCACTCTTTCACCAAAGCACAATTATAACTCTTGCCCAAGCCTAAAATCCTGCCTGACTAACCCCTTTGTGTGGAGCTATGGGAAGGGGTGGAGGAGAAGAGGGGAGAGTCAGTCAGAAGACCGTGTGATAAGCATTATGGAATGAGCCAACTAACTACATGGGGAGGAGTATTCTATGGAGTGCCCCCTCTTCTATCCCTGGAACTACCAAAAATGGAAAAAGAGGGAGGAGCTAAACATAAAAGACGTAACATCTTTTTTTAAGGCTACACAATATTCCGTGGTATACATATACCACAATTTATTAATCCACACTGTACCCCATAAATGCATTACTCTATACATGATTTATGTATTTATGACTCAGTAAAAAAGAGGGAGGGTCTAGACAGATATTGATGTTGCAGCATCATCACCTTTGATGCTGTCCCTTGAACACTTACGCTGGCTCCTGAATTCTCCCTGAACAAGAATAAGCCTGGTCCAGGCCAGGTGCAGTGTCTCTCACCTATAATCCTAGCACTCTGGGAAGCCAAGGTGGGTGGATTGCTTGAGCTCAGGAGTTTGAGACCAGCCCGAGCTAGAGTGAGACCCTGTCTCTATTAAAAATTGAAAAACTTGCCAGGCACAGTGGCTAACTCCTGTAATCCTAGCACTCTGGGAGGTGGAGGCACATGGATTTCCTGAGCTCAGGAGTTTGAGGTTAGTCTGAGCCAGAGCAAGACTCCGTCTTTAAAAATAACCACGTATCTTGGTAGACACCTGTAGTCTCAGCTACTTGGGAGGCTCAGGCAAGAGGATTGCTTGAGCCCAAGATTTTGAGGTTGCTGTGAGTTATGACGCCAGGGCACTCTACCGAGGGTAACAAAGTGAGACTGTCTAAAGAAAAAAAAGAAAGAAAAGGAAAGGAAAACTAACCAAGCATTGTGGCACACACCTGTAGTCCCAGCTTTTCAGGAGGCTGAGGTAAGAGGATTGCCTCACTGCAATATTCATTTTACCCAAGCCCAAGAGTTTGAGGTTGCTGTGAGTTATGATGCCATGACACTCTACCCAAGGCAACAGAATGAGACTCTGTTTAAAAAAAAAAAAAGTCTGGTCCAAAAGGACAGGTGAGAGACTAGCTTGTAAGTAGAGGCTGAATCTCTCCGCAGTAAAGGATTTGGAAGCTCTATAGGGTTTAGAAGCAGGGACTAGGTAGACATCACATTATCATTACAAAGAACATAGCATGAAGCACACCGTGTGGTTAGCAATGTTCAAACCATGATTCAAAAGGACACAGTTCATGATTCACAACCAAGAAGTTGACACTGGGACAATCCACAGAGGTTTTTGGATTTTGCCAGTTTCATGTGCACGTGCGTGTGTGTGTGTGTGTGTTGCTGTTCAGTTTTATTGCACTTGTACATGGATGTGACCACCAACATGATCAAGATACAGAACTGCTCCTTCAGCACAGGGCTCTGCTGTGCTGTCTCTTTATGGTCATCCCCATCCTTACCCCCCATGTCCAACCCCTGGTAACCACTAATGTGTTCTCCCTCTCTAAAATTTGGTTATTTCAAGACTATCATATAAGTGGACTCATATAATGTAGTGTGTGACCTTTTGAGATTGACTTTTTTCAAACTCAATATAATTCCTTTGAGATCCTTTCAGTTGTTGCATATATCAGTGGTTCATTCCTTTTCAATGCTACAGAGCACTCCATGGTTTGAATGTGCTACAGTTTGTTTGGTCATTTATCTGCAGAAGAACATTTGTGTTGTTTCTAGTTTGGGGGCATCTACAAATAAAGCTGCCCTAAGCAACAAAAACAAAAGGACATAGTTCCTATCTGCCAAACCAATGATTTGAACTTAGTGCATGTAAGAATCATCCTGAGAATGAGGAAGAGGGTTTACTGAAATGCTAATTCCCAGGGTCCCAGCTAGAACATAGTCTGGTATAAGACCAGAAGCCTGAGTTTCTAATAAGCATGACCAGCTAATTTGCAAATAATAGTTGGAAACAACCGTGGGCTAAGAGGGCACTGTGTGGTACATATGGCAGAAACAAAAATAATTGCTATCACCATCCAAGAAAACTAAGTTTTTCTGAAAGAAGAAATAGTCTTCTTGCTTGATACCATATTATCATGGAGATTTCAAACACTGAATATGTCTATTTCAATTTTTGGCAGTGCGCACTATGCATTTTAAAGCAATGATCTGTTCTTTATATTTTCAGGCTCGTTTTGTGTCTTGAGAAAGCTGAATGTTGAGCTGTTAGTTTAGAAACAGACGTGTGGAGTCACTGCAGGTGACTGTCTCCAACAAGGCCAGAATATCAGGGGTCCTTCGTGATACAGGTGGTAGAGGACAACCACTGACCCTATAAAACACAGTTACACTAACCTGTAACTACAGGGCCACAACTTGGGCTTTATCTAACAAACCCAAACAATTTAACCGAATCATTTGTACCCTTATATTAATCTGAAAAAAAAAAGTGGTGGCCATTCTAACTAAACTAGCCCATAATTAATTTTTTCATTACTGCAAAGATATGAATTCTGAGTATTTGTCTTCGAAAGTGGTGGTGAGTCTTTATCACAGGTCAATTCACAATCACCAAGACGTGGAATCAACTCAAGTGCCCATCAACACATAAATGCTTTAATAAGCTGTGGTATATGTATACCATGGAATACCATTCAGCCATAAAAAGAGATTTTACATCTTTGTATGAACTGGATGGAGTTGGAGAACATTCTCCTTAATGAAGTATCATAATAATGGAAAAGCAAGAATCCAATGTACTCAATGCTAATGTGAAACCAGTAGATGAACTACTACACGTCCACACAAGAGAAAAACACAATTAAATTCAGGTGGCAGGGAGGGGGAGGAAGGAGGAGGGAGGGAGACGCAGGGAAGGAGAAGGGACGGTGTGCTCCCACCTAATCCATACAATGTAAGGAAGGGTCTATGGCACACCTCCTGGGTGAGGGGCACAACCAAAACTTGAGCTTTATCTAACAAACCCAAACAATTTAACCGAATCATTTGTACCCTTATATTAATCTGAAAAAAAAAAAGTGGTGGTGATTCTAACTAAACTAGCCCATAATTAATTTTTTAAACTATTATTATTATTTTTTTTTTGACACAGAGTTTCACTTTATCACCCTCAGTAGAGTGCCAGGGCATCATAGCTCACAGCAACCTCAAACTCTTGGGCTCAAGCGATTCTCTTGCCTCAGCCTCCCTAGTAGCTGGGACTATAGCACCTGCCACAATGCCCAGCTATTTTTTTGGAGACAGGGGTCTCCCACTTGCTCAGGCTGGTTTGACCTTCTGAGCTCAAGCAATCCACTTGCCTCAGCCTCCCAGAGTGTTAGGATTATAGGTGTGAGCCACCGTGTATAATAATGCATTATGCCTGGCCTAAACTATTATTTGTAATTTGAAATGTTTATTTAAGGAGATTGGCATGAAATACCAGCTTATGTACCAGCTTATAAAATAAAATTGTACACATAATAGAATAAAATAACAAAAAACTCCGGGGGTAAAAGGGATCCTAAAAGTAAAGTATTCCAGCGTGAATCTGATGTTTGTCAGCCCATGATAATAGAAGCTACAGGTCTTGGAGACATAAACACTGTGTTTAAGTCAAGCTTTGCCACATGGACAGCAGCTGGATAATATTAGACATGTGGCTAAGTTTTCTGGGCCTTAATTTCCTCACCTGTAAAATAACAGGGTGACCATCATCGTCTTTTTCAGTCTTAACGTTCTATGACTTCCTGCTACAATCTTCATCTTCCTGTTCATATTTATTCATAACCTGAAGAAGAAAAATGAGCTGAGTTTCACATTGCAAATTATCCCTCAATTTAGAATGAATGAATTAGAACACACATATGTACAAAAATAAAGAGAAACTAAACCTAAAAATAAAATGTCCTTTTTGAAAACACTTAAAATATGCATAAATTAGCTCCCAATAAAATAAAAAATAAAAGACAATGCTTAAAAAAGACAATGGCAATTTACCAAACCAATGGTGCTGATGCATTAAAAACAACCTATATGTATGTGTGTTCTGTTTGTGTGTGTTTATATATGTAATTTTTTTTGTATATGGTTTGGGTTTTTTTGTTTTAGACAGAATCTCATTCTGTTACCCTGGGGTAGAGTGCCATGGTGTCATAGCTCACAGAAATTTCAAACTCTTGGACTTGAGCAATCCTCTTGTCTCAGTCTCCTGAATAGCTGGGACAATTCACGTGCACCACGATGTGTGGCTTAAAACAACCTATATTTAAAGTGGAATGAATGCATTCTTCAATACAGACAATAGAGCTATCAAATTCATAGTTGTCACAAATTATCCCTAGAGAAACAAATTCATGCTTAAAGAATTAAGCCTCAGCATCCTTTTGATGCTTAATGAGATGTGACGTACTGATGAAACATTACTGGCACTGTGAAGTGAACTCCCCTTGGCTGGCTGGCTTTCTCTCTCTCTCTCTCTCTCTCTTTCTTTTTTTTTTTTTTGAGACAGAGTCTTACTATGTTGCCCTCAGTAGAGTGATGTGGCATCACAGCTCACAGCCACCTCAAACTCTTGAGCTTGCCTTAGCCTCCCAATAGGAAGCTCCCTATTAGACTCCCTGGGACTACCGGTGCCCACCACTACACCTGGGTATTTCTTTTTTTTCAGTTGTAGTTGTCATTGTTTGGCAGGCCCGGGCTGGATTCAAACCTGCCAGCTCCGGTGTATGCGGCTGGTGCCCTAGCCGCTGAGCTACAAGCGCCGAGCCTCCTCTTGGCTTTCTAAGCAACCTATACAAAACCCCTTTCAACACTTTCTTAAAAGATTAAATGGGTATCATCTCAATTTTAAAACTTATTAGTAGCAAGGCAAATAAGTAACTTTTGTTCAGTGCTTTGCAGTTTTTAAAACACAGCAGATGGTATGAGCTCAATAATCATTTACTGAAGGAATGATTTAAATTGAATAAAGCAACAGACATTTAACAAACTGGATCGCTGGTATAGTCAAAACAACACTAACATCCGTCGTGACTGCCTCTTGCTAGCTGTATGATTTTTGGCAATTTATATAACTCCTTCGAGCCTCAATATCCTCATCTGTAAATGGGGATAATTCTTCCCAAACACTAAACTTAATGGCAGCATTAAAATAGATAATACAAAAAAGGAAACCTATGAAATAGGTTTCACATTATGTTTAGGGCAAAAGTCTGAATATTTGTCCCCCCTAATACTGGAAACCAGTCTGTTCTAACTTTTATTCAACACCATATTGGAGTGCCTTGCAGTGCAGTAAGATGAGAAAAAGAAATATTGGAAAGGAAGAAATAAAGTTGTTTTAATCTTCAGATAATATTAGAATGTCCTAATGACAAAATGACAATTGAAGGGCCAGGTGCGGTAGCTCACGCCTGAAATCCTAGCACTCTGGGAAGCAAAGATGGGTGGGTTACCTGAGCTCACAAGTTGGAGACCAGCCTGAGCCCGAGCAAGACCCCTAAAAATAGCTGTAAACGGGGATAATTCTACTCAAACACTAAACTTTTAGAGCGAGATCTCTAAAAATAGCTGGGCGCTGTGGCGGGCACCTGCAGTCCCACCTACTTGGGAGGCTGAAGCAAGAGAATCTCTTAAGCCCAAAAGTTTGAGGTTGCTGTGAACTGTGACCACGGCACTCTACCAAGGGCAACAAAGTGAGATTCTGTCTCCAAAAAAAAAAAAAGACATTGACCCATCACTATTATTGTGATCATGTTGAATTCTTTTCATAATTTAAGGACAAGACTATTCTTCTGCAGTGATAATTCATACTGCAATGTCATTTAACAAAATAACATTAGCTGTCTTAATATTTAGATAATACGTAGAAAGTCCTGAAGAATCTATGAAAAATAAACTAGAACTAATGAGTGAGCATAACAAGTCAAGATAGACAAAGTGAATATACATGGAGAATACCCAGAGGATATGATATTCCTGTAGCCGCAGAAATTCCAATGACAGCCAGGTAATTCAGGTAACTAAAAGCACCTTAGGACCACAGAATCATGGAATGTGCTCCATATTCTATTTTTCATGACAATTGTGTTCAGTTGGATTTGCACGTGGTATATTTCCTGTAGCTTGCTTTGAAAGGAAAAATTTAGGTTGTTTTTGATGACCAAATATACCTGTAAGGTAAAAGATAGTTTGCAAAGTTAACCCCAATCACGCACACATCCACAAGAAACCCAGGTTCCTTCTGGAAGTCCTGAATTTCTTCTTGCAACATGAATAGACGAGGGAGGGCCTTTTTGAAAGCCGCTAAACTTCACTATGAAACAAATGTTGTTGCGGTTGTTCGTCAGCACCTATCTTCAGCAAAAGTCACGAATTTGGGTGCCTGCTCTTAATGTGATGTGACAGTTTTAACAGATTTGTCAAATATCCATACATACAATTAATTCTCTGGTGGGAAAGACTTCCCAGTATTTACATCAGCAAGTAGATTTTCCTATTGCCACAATAGATTATGAGAAACAAGCTTTCTTATTGATCTTGCAAGTAACTGAGAGCTTATGGAAGACTTCAACATTTTGCTGAAAAGGATGCAATCACTCATTATATGACAAATCATATAAATGATCTACATCATCGCTAACATCAATCATTTCAAAATATCCACGTACTTGCCTAAGTATATCCTGTGCTTTATGTGTCCTAAGATGGATTTTTATGGCAATATCTACTTTAGCTCTGTTCTATGCAAAAATCTGAGAAATCAAAGTGTTGATGTATAATTAATTATATTTTCTAACACATTTAACTAAACTATTAAATATGTTTACCCATTTATAATCTAAGATTATTAGCTATATCACCAACAATATGCATAACACTTGGGAAAGACTAGTATCATGGGAAAAGCACCGTAATTGCAGCCAAAACACCTAAATTCAAATTATGGTTATGCCGCTTAGTAGCTATATGACCTTTAACATTTCTGAGCTTCGGGATGTTTTGATTTATTTAACTATTTGTTTATTTAATTTTATTTATTTATTTATTTCTATTTATTTATTTTTTTTGAGACAGAGCCTCAAGCTGTCACCCTGGATAGAGTGCAGTGGCATCACAGCTCATAGCAACCTCCAATTCCTGGCTCAAGCAAATCTCTTGCCTCTACCTCCCAAGTAGCTGGGACTACAGGCGCCCGCCACAACGCCTGGCCATTTTTTGATTGCAGCCGTCTTTGTTGTTTGGCGGGCCCTGGCTGGATTCCAACCTGCCAGCTCAGGTGTACATGGCTGGCGCCTAAGCCCGTTGAGCCACAGCCACTGAGCCTAATTTTATTTTTTTGAGACAGAATCTCATTTTGTCACCCTTGGTAGACTGCTGTAGCATCATAGCTCAAATGATCCCCTTGCCTCAGCCTCCCGAGTAGCTGGGACTACAGGCGTCTGCCACAACACTCAGCTATTTTTAGAGACCGGGGTCTCACTCTGGCTCAGGTTGGTCTTGAACTCATAAGGTCAGGCAATCCACACACGTTGGCCTCTCAGAGTGCTAGGATTACAGGAGTGAGCCATTGCGCCTGGCCACTCTGATTGTTTTTAAAGAAAAGATGTGCAATCAAAAGCTTATTTGGGGATCATCTGAAACATCAGCATATAACCAAACACTGCCATGTATTTCAAGGCTCATGTCTGCATCTGCCTCTGCTAATGAGTCAAGTGAAGTTCATTGCAGTCACAGTGAATAAAATGATCTTGATAGTTCAAACAGAGAAAACTGGGAGGAGAATGGAGTCATCCCAGGGCATCCAACAGCACAAGCACGCCAAACTCAAAATAATCTATAATTTAGGCATCAACACTCTATTCAGTTTCATTTCTTTAAAAATATGAATAATGCATTACGCCAAGGGAAGACTAAATGATGTTGCAGCATGAATTATCATTGTAGAAGGACAGTTTTGTCCATAAATTATGAAAAGAATTCAACATAATTACAATAATAGCGATGGGTCAATTGTCATTTTGACATTAGGACATATCAGACTTTATTACCAATGCAATAAAAATGAAGTACTGTCAATTAGAGGATCCCTGGGTGAGAAGCCAATCATAGACATGAATGTGAGCCTCTCAATCTCACAGAAGCATTCCATGTGTTCCAGAATATCTAATCTCTGACTTTCTGAATATTTTCAAAATGAAAATATAAGATTAAAACATTCTTTTTTTTTTTTTTGAAACAAAGTCTCACTATGTCACCCTCGGTAGAGTGCCGTGGTGTCACAGCAACTAAGATTAAAACATTCTGATGGGAAGAATTAAATATCATTAGATTTTTTCTTATTGTGACATCAGTATCATCATAAGGTCAAATTATTTTTGTCTTACTCTTATACTTACTTATCCAATCATCTATATGTGGGATGTTTTGTTAAGACATTTATATGTGAACAGATATGACTGATACAGTTGCCATACAGTTAGGGAGTAGGCTAAATGTATGACCAAGAAAAATAAAACATAAGACATTAGGCTGGGCACAGCGGTTATACCTGTAATCTCAGCACTTTGGGAGGCCAAGGTGAAAGGATCACTTGAAACTAGGAGTTTGAGGCTGCAGTGAGCTATGATTGCATCACTGCTCTCTACCCTGGGGACAGAGTAAGACCATGTCTCTAAAATAAAATAATTATAACTAGATCTCAAATCTTTATGACAGCATCAGTTAAAAGCAAACAATCTGCCTCTTTATGTTGGTAGGATTTTTATGGTTCATTCCTGGCCCTCAAAAGATACATGATTTTTATCCTAGAATGGGGAGCATGTCCCACTCAGACTACAGCTTAATGAAAATATGGTTTTATTTATGCAGACCTTATACATGTACAGAACCACTCCACTGGTTATAATATTTTTAGCAGCAAGTAACATAAAATGTTATTCATTTGGGCTTTAATAAAAAGTACTTGTACTTTCCCCTATAATTATATAATGAGAGGTTGAGGAGTTCCATGGATAAGGTACCCTGGAAATGATACAACTCTTCTTCTCTATAGATCTGGTAGCAAGAAGGCTGCAGTGATTCTAAACATGGCACTCAAACACAACATTCATGGATAGAAAAGGGATTGCTTCTATTGTGTACTCCTTAAAAATGGGAAAACCTGGGTGGCGCCTGTGGCTCATGGAGTAGGGCACTGGCCCCATATACCGGAGGTGGCGGGTTCAAACCCAGCCTTGGCTGAACTGTAAAACAGAAAAATAGCCGGGTGTTGTGGCAGGCACCTGTAGTCCCAGCTACTCAGGAGGCTGAGGCAAGAGAATCGCCTACACCCAGGAGTTGGAGGTTGCTGTGAGCTGTGTGACACCATGGCACTCTACCGAGGGCAACAAAGTGAGACTCTGTCTCTACAAAAAAAAAAAAAACTGGGAAAACCTTTTCCCAGAAAAATCTCAGTAGCATCCATCACATTTTATAGGTCAGAACTATATTACACACTCATCCCTAACTAAACGACTGGCAAGGAAATGGAACCAACATGAGTAGTTTAAAGCAGTCAGGACTTAACCCTGAGCAGGGTATAGGGTTCCCATCCCATGAGCCACTTGGGTAGAGATGGATCACTTTGAGCAAGAAAAAAAGGAAATGGGTACTAGACGGGCATAGATAGATAAACCAAGCTTTCTATTCCCCAAAATGCCAGAACTCGGCATAGAAAGAGCAGCTGGCCAAGTTAAAATCTATGGAGGTCTAACTATATTGTTTTCCACACCCGAGAAGGTTGTCTACTTTCTAATAATTAAGTAATTGAATATTTGAAAACTTACACATTTTTTCAACTTTCGGTTGATTAGCTGTATTGGGTTCATGTCCACTGGAAACTCAGAAAGTAACCTTAATTGGAGAAAGAGTCTCTGCAGATGTAATTAGTTAACATAAAGTCATACTGAATTCAGATGGAACCTAATCCAGTGATCTTGTAAGAAGAAAAAACAGGAGAGGAGGCAGAGTAAGATAACCAAATAGAAACTTCCAATGATTGTCCCTCCATATGAACAGAAAATTCAATAACTAATCTGTGCAAGGAAACACCTTCAGCAGAACCAAAATCCAGGGGAATGATCATAGTACCTGGTTTTAACATTATCTCAGGGAAAGAAACACTGAAGAGGGCAGAGAAGGTCTTGCATTGTCCACACCATCCTCCCCATCCCCTCGGAGCCCCATACCAGTTCACCAAGTGGAGAGAGAATCTGTGCCCAGAGGAAGGAGATTGAAGTGATTATAACACTTTATATTGGAACTCAGGGCTGCCCTGTCACCAGGGAACACACCACAGGGCAGAATTCTGTCCATAATGGGCAATGATATAAAAGCAAGAAGAAAAATACTCCCTTCAAAGAAAAATTCAGGCTTCAATGGCTTCATTGCTGAATTCCACAAAGCATTCAGAGAAGAACTAATACCAATCCTGCTTAAACTATTCCAAATAATTGAGAAGGAATACTCCAAAAGTCATTCTACGAGGGCCGTATCATCCTAATACCAAAACTAGGTGAAGAGGCTGAGTGTGGTGGCTCATGCCTGTAATCCTAGCACTCTGGGAGGCCAAAGCGAGTGTATTGCCTTAGCGCACAAGTTCCAGACCAACCTGAGCAAAAACAAGACTCCACCTCTAAAAATAGCCGGGCATCATGGCAGGTGCCTGTAGTCCCAGTTAATTGGGAGACTGAGGCAAGAGAATTGCTTGAGGCCAAGAGTTAGAGGTTGCTGTGAGCTATGATGCCACAGTGCTCTACCAAGGGCAATGAAGTGAGACTCGGTCTCAAACAAAAGAAAAAAAACCAAACAAACAAACAAACAAAAAACTACATGAAGACACAACAAAAAAAGAAAACTATAGGCCAAGGCCATGGCAGGCATATCACCTGAGCTCAGGCGTTTGAGACCAGCCTAAAAAGATGGAGACTCCCATCTCTAAAAAAAATAGCTGGACATTGCAGCAGGTGTCTGGAGTCCCAGCTACTTGGGAGGCTGAGGCAAGAGGATCACCTGAGCCCAAGAGTTTCATGTTGCTGTGAGCTAACATGCCACAGCACTCTTCTGAGGGCAACAAAGTGAGACTCTGTCTCAAAACAAATGAACAAACAAAAACAAGAAACAAAAGAAAAGAAAACCATAGGCCAATAGCTCTGATGAACATTGATGCAAAAATCCTCAATAAAATACTATCAAACTGAATTCAACAGTACATGGAAAAGATTATTCATCATGATCAAGTGGGCTTCATCCCAGGGATGCAAGGATAGTGCAACATACACAAATCAAATAATGTGACACATCATATCAACAGAATGAAAATAATCATATGATCATTGAGATTGATGCTGAAAAAGAATTTGATAAAATCCAACATCCCTTCATGATAAAAACTCTCAAAAAACTGGGTATAGAAGGAATTTACCTTAATATGATAAAAGCAGTATTATGTACCCATAGCTAATATTATATTGAACAAGGAAAAACAGAAAGCCTTTCCTCTAGACTTGGAACAGACTTGGAGCAAGACGAGGATGCCCACTTTTTCCACTGTTATTCAACATAGTACAGGAAGTTCTAGGAAGAACAGTCAGATAAGAAAGAAATAAAATGCTTCCAAATTGGACAGGAAGAAGTTAAATTATCCTTGTTGGCAGATGATACAATCTTATATAAAGAGAAACCTAAAGACTCCACAAAAAAGCTATTGGACCTGATAAGCAAACACATTAAAGTTGCAGGATAGAAAATCAATGTACAAAAATCAGTAGCATTTATATATGCCAACAGTATACAATATGAAAAAGAAACCAAGAAAATAATTCAACTAACAATAGCTACAAATCAAATAAAATATCTAGGAATAAATTTAACCAAGGAAATGAAAGTTCTCTTTAATGAAAACCATAAAACACTGATGAAAGAAATTGAAGAGGGCACCAGAAAATAGAAAGATATTCCATGCTCGTGGATCAGAAGAATCAGTATTGATAAAATGTTCATTCTGCCCAAAGCGATCTACAGATTCAATGCAATCCCATCAAAATCTATTCTTCACAGGAATAGAAAAAAAATAATCCTAAAATGAATATGGAACCACAAAATACCTAAACTAGCCAAAGCCTTCCTGAGCCAAAACAACAAAACTGTAGGAATCACATCATCTGACTTCAAATTACACCATAGAGTGTAATAACCAAAACAGCATGGTAATGGCGTAAAAACAGACACAGAGACCAATGGAACAGAACAGAGAACCCAGAAATAAGCTCACTATAGATATGTGGATTTCAGCAAAGTTGTCGAGAACATACAGTGGGGAAAGGCTAGTCTCATCAGTAAATGATGCAGGGAAAACTGGATATCCATATGCAGAAAAACCAAAATCCTTTTCTCTCTCATATAAAAAAATCCAATTCAAATGATTAAAGACTTAAATCTAAGACCTGGAACTATAAAACTGCTAAAAAGAAAACCTGGGCAAAATGTTTGAGGACATTAGTCTGGGCAAGGACTTCTTGAATAATACCCCAAAAGCACAGGAAACCAAAGCAAAATTGGACAAATCAGATTACATCAAACTGAAAAGCTTCCTCACAGCAGTGGAAACAATCAAGCAGGGGAAGAGACAACCCACAGAATGGCAAAAAATACTTGCAAACTACCCATCTGGCAGAGCGTTAAAACTAGAATACATTTTTTTTTTTTTTGAGACAGAGCCTCAAGCTGTCACCCTGGATAGAGTGCCGTGGCATCACAGCTCACAGCAACTTCCAATTCCTGGGCTCAAGCCTCCCAAGTAGCTGGGACTACAGGTGCCCGCCACAACGCCCAGCCATTTTTTGGTTGCAGCCGTCATTGTTGTTTGGCGGGCCCAGGCTGAATTAGAACCCGCCAGCTCAGGTGTACGTGGCTGGCGCCTTAGCCCATTGAGCCACAGGCACCGAGCCTAGAATACATTTTTGTAAGGAGCTCTAATAACTCAATGGGGAAAAATCAGATAATTATATTAAAAAATGGGCAAAGAATCTGAATGAACATTTCTCAAAAGAAGACAGACCAATGATAGAATCTTCTCTAAAGAGGACAGACAAGTGATAGAACTTTCTCTAAAGAAGATAAACAGATGATAGAAACTTCTCTAAAGAAGACAGACAAATGGCTAACAAACATATGAAAAAATGTTCATCATCCCTAATCATCAGAAAAATGCAAATCAAAACCACCCTGAGATACCATCTAACCCCAGTGAGAATGGTCCATCCAGTCTCAAAGCTGCAGATGCTGGCGTGGATGTGGAGAAAAGGGAACACTTGTACACTGCTGGCGGGACTGCAAAATAATACAACCTTTTTGGAAAGAAGTATGGAGAATCCTCAAAGTTAGACCTCCCATTTGATCCTGCAATCCCATTACTGGGCATCTACCCAGAACAAAAAAAAATATCCTTTTATCATAAGGACATTTGCACTAGACTATTTATTGCAGCTCAATTTACAATCACCAAAATGTGGAAACAACCTAAATGCCCACCAACTCAGGAATGGATTAACAAGCTGTGGTATATGTACACTATGGAATACTATTCAGCCATTTAAAAAATGGAGAGTTTAGGACGGTGCCCGTGGCTCAAAGGAGTAGGGCACTGGCCCCATATACTGGAGGTGATGAGTTCAAACCCAGCCCCGGCCAAAAACTGCAAAAAAAAAAAAAGAAAAAATAGAGAGTTTACATCTTTTGCATTAACCTGGATGGAGGTGGAACAAATTCTTCTTAGTAAAGCATCACAGGAATGGAGAAGCAGGAATCCAGTGTACTCAACTCTAATATGAAGGCAATATAGGATCTAATACAAGGTGGGGGGTAAGGAACGAAGAAACAGGGAGAGGGAAAGAGGGAAGAGGGTGGGGATCACGGTGATGGGACACCTCTTGGGGAGGGACACAAATGTAAGAGGGACTTTATCCAACAAATGCAATCAGTGTAACCTAATTCTTTGTGCCCTCAATGAATCTCAAACAATAAAAAGTGAAAGATATCTATAATGAAAACTGTCAGACATTGATGAGGGGAATGAAAGAGAACACAAAAAAGTGGAAAGATATTCCATGTTATTGGATTGGCAAAATCAATATTGTTAAGATATCCACACTACCCAAAGCAATCTACAGATTCAGTGTAATCCCCACCAAATACTAATGACATACTTCACAGAAATAGAAAAGATAAACCTAAAAAAAAAAGACATACACATGTTCAACATGTATATAAAAAAATCTTCAACATCATTAGTTATCAGAGAAATGCAAACCAACAAAAGTACAGCGAGACATCATCTCATCCTAGTTAAAATGGCTTTTATCAAAAAGGCAGGCCTCAAGGAATGCTGGTGAGGATGCAGAGAAAGGCAACTCTTGTACCCTATGGGTGGGGATGCAAATTAGGGCAAACACTATGGAAAATGGTATGGAACATCCTCAAAAATCTAAAAATAGAACTACCCTGTGACCCAGCAATCCCATGGCTGGTGATATATCCAGAAGAAGGGAATTCAGAAGGGAGCCAACCTAAGTGTCCCTCAAATGGTGAATGGATAAAGACACTGTGGTACATATATACAGTGGAATATTATATAGCCACAAAAAGAATGAAATCTTGCCATTGCAACAACATGGATAGAACTGGAGAACATTATCTTAAGTAAAATAAGCTGAGAACAGAAAGGCAAATTTTGCATACAGGCAGTCCCAGGTTAGGAACGAGATAGGTTCTGTGGGCTAGTTCTTAGGTGAATTTATAAGTAAGTTGGAATGGGTACATCTACCTATTACCTGTGGTAGCTTCTGTTTTCTAAGGGTGAGTTGTACGTAAGTCAGATGTTTGTAACTCAGAAACTGCCTGTATTTTCACTCATATGTGGAAGCTAAATATTAAAAACAATTGATTTCATGGAGACAGAGAGGAGAATGATGGTTACCAGAAAATGGTAAGGGTAATGGGAGAGAATGTACCCTGTAAATACGCACAACTATTATGTACTCATAATAATTAAAAATAAAAGGGGGGAAATAGACACATAGGAGAACGCCATGCGATGGAGGCAGAAACTGGAGTGATACATGTATAAACCAAGGAACGTCAAAGGAATTCCAAGGATTGTGGATAACCATCAGGAGCTAGAAAGAGGCAAGGGAAGAAGGATTCTGCCCTAGAGACTTTGGTCACCTGGGTCCTCCCAACACCCTGATCTCAGGCTTTTAACCTTCAGAATTGTGAAAGAATACATTTCTGTTGTTTTAAGCCACCCCCTTTGTTGTAGTTTGTTCTGGCAGCCCTGGGAAACTATTATGCTGTACCTATAGGTCTTATTTTTAGGGGACTGCTTTAGAGTTTATAATATTTTTTGACTTATTGCAGTTTATTTTCAAAATATTATACAATTTCAGGCTCAGCGCCTGTGGCTTAACGGACTAAGGCGCCAGCCACATTCACCTGAGCTGGAGGGTTCGAATCCAGCCCTGGCCCGCCAAACAATGACAGTTGCAACCAAAAAATGTCTGTGCATTGTGGCGGGCACCTGTAGTCCCAGCTACTTGGGAGGCGGAGGCAGGAGACTCGCTTGAGCCCAGGAATTGGAGGTGGCCGTGAGCTATGATGCCACAGCACTCTATCCAGGGTGACAGCTTGTGGCTCTGTCTCAAAAAAAAAAAAAAAAACCCTTATCTATTTATAAACTGCTGAATTCTTTGGGGCATTGTCCCCCCAAACGTTATGAAGCATCCATGATTTCACTATTTTCACCTAAGCTTCACTATTAATTTGATGTTCTTGCTTCAATTTTAGCAGAAATCATGTTGTTCTGAGAGGGGCTGTTTTCAAACTGATGTCCTGTTCTTAGTACCTCAAACCAGATCCTGTTCACATGTTATAACAAGTTAGTGTAACTCTTTATTGGTGTAAAAAAAAAAATCTTAAATCCTTATCTAGTTTTTTTTTTTTGGCCAGGGCTGGGTTTGAACCTGCTCTTTCCGGCATCTGGGGCTGGCGCCCTACTCCTTTGAGCCACAGGTACTGCCCATAAATAGGTTTTTTTCATAATACATATTCTCCAGAAAGTTTTTCAAGCCTCCTGTTATGTGTTTCTTTTAAAAAAACACTGCAGCATGCAATGGGATTATAGGCCACCCCGTGTGTGCACAGAAAAGCAAGATGTGCTGTTTTCTCAGGACACTCTGCTGTGACCATCTCCCCTCATATCAAGGTCAGGACTCACTCTTACTCTAGGAAAGCTGTCTGGGAAGCTTCTACATCTGTACTGCCAGCATCACTCAGCTGCAGCTGGATTCTGAGCATGATGTGAGATGGTGCCCAAGCTGCCTGCACCTTCCTGAGGGTGGGCCTGGGCTACACCACACTCAGCCTGGTCAAAGCTGTGAAGGAGCCGTGAGGAGCAGGAGTTTTCCTAGGGGCCTTTGCATTCTCCACCCCTCCTCTTCTTCTTGAGGGCTCCCTGTTCCCTGGACAGCCCAACCCCCATTCCGGGAGCAGAGGCTGGCTGCTGGCTTTTACAGCTTCCCTTGCAGCTAGAGCCAGGCATGTGACTTGGCAGAGACAAACAGGCACCTCTCCTGAGCTACACGTTTGTGCCCCAGGGAATGAACAGGCTGCAGAGAAGCACTTCTGGAGAGGCCCTGGCAGCAGGCAGGTCTGCTTTGAGAGGCAGTGTCAGGTGACTCCAGGGCCAGTCCAGCATCCACCTCCACCCTTGTCCTGCAGCTTCACCTTGTATGTGCAGCCTCCGTGCCTGCTTCTCCAAAGCTATAGGCATCCTTCTCAATCATTCTTCCTGGCTTACGTTCGTCAGAGCGCAGATAAATAAGAACCCCAAGATCTAGCCTGGTGCCTGTAGCCCAATGGCTATGGCGGCAGCCAGCCACATACACTGAGGGTGGCGGGTTTGAACCTGGCCCAGGCCAGCTAAACAACGACAACTGCAACAAAAAACAGCCGGGCATGGTGACAGGGACCTATAGTCTCAGCTACTTGGAAGGCTGAGGCAAGAGAATCGCTTGAGCCCAAGAGTTTGAGGTTGCTGTGAGCTGTGATACCACAGCACCCTACCAAGGGTGACAAAGTGAGACTGTCTCAAAAAAAGAAGCCCAAGATCTGATGCCTATGCCCAGCAGCTTTGACTGAGGCTGAGTGGACCCCTTGTGTGGCTGCTTGCTGGGTTCTGGGCCAGGCCTCGGCACCAGGGACAGAAAGAATGACCAGGAGGTGTTGCGGATCCAGTCACCCAAGGGAGTGAGGGAGCAGAGATGGGGCAAAAAAGCGAAGAAAGAGGCCGACAGCCAGCCCTGGTTCTCAGTGACCTCCTTGTGAGGCTGCCACAGCGGTGCGCAGGGGCACTGGCCACTATAGTGAGGGTGATGAGGATGGAGTGCAGGGACTCCAGCAGGAGGAAGGCTCCGGAAGAGGGGAGAAAGCAGGGGGACTTACAGCGCAGATCACCCAGGCAGAGGTGGGGCCAGGAGGCAAGGGGAAGCTGCCCCATCCTGAGTTTCCCCTTGACGTTCACTTGCTGGCCGAGTCTGCAGCCAGGCTGGTCATCAGTGACAGCACAGGAACCTTTCTGGCACCCTACTGGCTCCCGCCATTCCAGAGTAACAGAGCGCCCTCCTCTGCAGCTGGGTCCCTGGGCAGAACACACACCGGCCTGTCCCTTCACTTGCAGGAGGACAACCTGCTTCCTTACGGAAGCCCCCATCCTGTGGAGCACTCCCTTCCCCAGGGCGGGTACTGTAAATACTTTACACTACTCCTACCCAGGAGGAAGGCTGTCTCCTGGCCTTGCTTACCTTGCTGTGGATGAGACACTGCAGAGACAAACCTCCCACACTGCCAAAAAACGTCCCGTGGGATTCCGAGTCTTCTGAAGTGTGTAATCCCCCCGCCCCCACAATTCAGTCTACAAAGTGACCGCCTGCTCCTGCCCATAGTATGAGGTCTCTGTTCAGTGAATTGAAAACTAGATTCCCCAAATAAAAGTGGGAGCCTCAATGAACAAGGAAAACATGTTTTTCTTTTCTTTTCTTTTTTGTAGAGATAGAGTCTCACTTTATCGACCTGGGTAGAGTGCCGTGGCATCACACAGCTCACAGCAACCTCCAACTCCCGGGCTTAGGCAATTCTCTTGCCTCAGCCTAAGGAGTAGCTGGGACTACAGGCGCCTGTCACAACACCCAGCTATTTTTTTGTTTTGCAGTTCAGGTGGGGCTGGCGCCCTACTCACTGAGCTACAGGCGCCGCCCTTTTTTTTTTTGAGACAGAGCCTCAAGCTGTCGCCCTGGGTAGAGTGCTGTGGCATCACAGCTCACAGCAACCTTCAACTCCTGGGCTCAAGCGATTCTCCTGCCTCTGCCTCCCAAGTAGCTGGGACTACAGGCGCTTGCCACAATGCCCGGCTATTTTTTGGTTGCAGCTGTCCCTGTTGTTTTGGTAGGCCCAGGCTGGATTCAAACCTGCCGGCTCAGGCTCAGGTATATGTGGCTGGTGCCTTAACCGCTTGAGCCACAGGCGCCGAGCCAAGGAAAACATTTTAGAATCACTGCAGTGAAGGGTTCCACCGAAGGCTCGCCCCACCCTTCAAGATGACAATTGTTCATTTAACATTTAGTCTTTCAAAGAAAAAAAAAATGTCTTTAAATTTTAAAATTAAACAGGTCTCATTGTGTTGCCCAGGTTGGGGTGGCTCTTAGCTCATTAGCCTCGAATGCCTCGGCTCAAGAGACTTCTTGCTTCCTGCTTAGACTCCCAAGTAGCTGGGACTTAATGCTGGTGGAGAACCACGTCTGGCAGGACTCCTGACACAGACAATAAAAACCACAGAAGCCAGAATTCAAAACTTCAGTGAATGGTGGAAAGAACATTTCTGCATCGGACAAGAAACACAATTAACCACCACCATGCCTGGCTAATTTTTTTAAATATTTTGTAGAGATGGGGTCTTTCTATGTTGTCCTGGCTAGTCTCAAACTCTTGGCCTCAAGCGATCCTCCTGCCTCAGCCTGCCGAAGTGCTGGGATTACAGGTGTGTGAGCCCTGCTCTGGCCAACGTTTAGTCTAAAGTTGCCAATTCAAGACAGGAATCTGGGATGTGGCCCCTTCAACAGCCTGAGTCATCTGGGAAGGCCACAGGCATTTGGATATTTCCCAGGCAATTATCCACAGCAGCCTTGACCCAGACGGAACCCTAACGTCTGCTTTGTCTACAGCAGAACAAGCAGCATGAGGGAAACACCAGTTTCTGTGACTCACCTTCTTGGTGAGGTCTTTGTTAGACTCCAAGAGCAGTGGCTCTCAACCTTCCTAATGCTGCAATGTATTTTCATTGTTAAAAAGAGGCTGCGACCCACAGGTTGAGAACCACTACTCAGAGTAAACCCGTCTCCTTGGGTCTCTGAATCTATTCTCTCCTTCACAGAACAGGGATAGCAACATCCATTAACTAATTGCGTCACACAATACCCACCAATTATTTAAAGTGGCATAAATGAAAACGCGGGTCAGAGTGTGGCACAGTGCAAACATTGGTCCGTGATTGCTACACATAGGCCTGCATTGTGCAGAGGTCACCCCCTCCTGTAACTGGAAAGCTCGTCAGATTTACTCAGGACTAGTCCTTGGATTCAAACTCCCGATGAACCAAAATGCTGACAAGAGAAAATTAATTTGTGTGAACTTTTTAAAAGCAGCCAGTCTGAAATAAAATAAGGAGACCCACTAAAAAGCAAGCTCCCTGCACATGGTGCTGTGACAGCCACCTGGCTGTGCTGAGCAGAGCGGTAGCAGGGCCTCACACCCTTGCAGGCAGCGACCCTGAGCTCTGTCTCCCGCCACAGGGGCAGCGTGCCCCAGGGCTCCCAGGCACCAGGAAGGAAGCACACCCACCAAATTCTCTAATATCAAAATAGAGCAATTTATTCAAGACACTGAATATGATCTGTTGATTCTCTCTTGAAACAAATGAGCTACGACACACAAGGTGATTCTTATTTTTTTTTTTTCCAAAGAGCGTGAAGGTGAGCGTGGGTGGAGAAGAGAATGGAACAGGGGGTGGATGTTGTTTGAACAGAATCTGGAAAATGCTGATGGAGAACCACGTCTGGCTGTACGTCTGACACAGACAATAAAAACCACAGAAGCCAGAATTCAAAACTTCAGTGAGTGGTGGAAAGAACATTTCTGCATCGGACAAGAAACACAATTAAAAAAAAAAAAAGAAAGTGAAAGAAGAGGTTAAGAGAGGAAAATAACAAGGAACAAAGCAGACCCTTACGTTTGACAAAGTGCACTTCACTTGGCTCCATGATCTAGTTTCAAAAAGACGAAACAAGTCCAGTCCTACAGTGCTGTGGGGTCAGAGGGTTGAGCCCTGTCGCGTCTGGCCCGTTTGGTCCCCCGTGGGCAGCATCCATTTCTAGGCGTCAGCTGCTTCAAACCCAACGAAGGACCTCAGAGAGGAACTTTGTGCTGTTTGCTCTCAAGGTTATGTTTGGTCACTAACACACTTTCCTCACCATTTTTTAAGAGCTGTAAACGACAGACAAAATCATTCAACCAGGCCACCCCCTTGATGAGAAAGATGAACCTGCCAACTTTCTGGCCACGTCCTCATGCTGGGCAGCCCTCCCAGCCAGTGGCAGGTGGGAAGCCGGGATGCAGACAGTCTCCGTTCATCCGAGGGTTCCTCCCAGGCACAAGGTGGAGCCTGAGTCCAAGGTCACACAGCCCCAGGCTCCCACCTGACGATTCCGGTGAGGTTCACATACAAAAGCCTACAGCCGACACTTTGGGGAGACCCTGGCTACCGACGCTCATGTGAAGATTGTCGACTGAATTCCTCACGGTACATCTGAGCAGCACCATCATGTGGCATTCTGGTTTGTGAAACGCAAGCCGTAGCCCAATGATGGGTTGACATTTGATGGCTGACACTCTGTAGAGATGAGTGCATTTTTATGAGTGGGGCAGTAAAGATGGTCTTCATCTTGGCCCCCACAGACTGCCCCCCAAACCTAATGAGTCCTCAGGGCAGGAAGCTGTCAACCCGTCTGGGGACGATCTTCAAAGATGGGCATGGTGGTGCCACACAACTTCGGCCTTCTTTTCTAAGTGTTTAGGGAACAGAGCCTGAATAAAATACTCATCTCGGAAACAGGGCAGTCTTTTGGTCTTGAGGGTTTGAAGAATTCACATAACCAATTCTCGTTCCCCAGTTGCTAATCCCAGGCTTTTGTGGCTGGTCCCAGCACATTCCTAGTCCTGCCCCGTCCCTGAAGGCTGTTTTTCAGCTCTGTGGATGGACACCACCCTCTGATGACACCTCATATTGCTGCTAGAACACACACCGGGCTGAACCCTTCCCACTG
>CAUYRH010043260.1:0-11973 GCA_963574655.1 Perodicticus potto | reverse complement strand
TCACCCTGGATAGAGTCCTATGGCATCACAGCTCACAGCAACCTCCAATTCCTGGGCTCAAGCAAGTCTCTTGCCTCCGCCTCCCAAGTAGCTGGGACCACGGGCGCCCACCACAATGCCCGGCCATTTTTTGGTTGCAGCTGGCATTGCTGTTTGGCGGGCCTGGGCTGGATTCGAACCCGCCAGCTCAGGTGTACGTGGCTGATGCCTTAGCCCGTTGAGCCACAGGTGCCGAGCCTCTGATTGTTTATTTAATAACATATATTTTTGTAAAAGTCAATGTTAATTAAAACATTTAATAAATGTAAGGGCAATCACAACTTTCAGATCAATAATATGTGTTTAAAAGGTGTTTTCTGTGCAGGAAATTAGCAGTGACTGATACGTTTTTTCATATTTATGAATCTGAGTTTTATTCCTCTTTATTCTTTTATATTAAAAAATTAATCTTGGGCAGCACCTGTGGCTCAGAGGAGTGGGGTGCCAGCCTCATATGCCACAGGTGGCGGGTTCAAACCCAGCCCCGGCTAAAAAAAACCTGCAAATAAATAAATGAATTAAAAAAAAAAAAGCTATTTACTCTATTTAAAAAAAAAATTAATCTTAATGCATTCTTAAAGTCTAAATTAAAGTTTTAATTGGTATTTTTCCAGAAATGTTTAAATTAGATTAGGAAAATATTTTATTTTATTTTATTTATTTATTTTTTGCAGTTTTGGCCGGGGCTGGGTTTGAACCCACTACCTCCTGCATATGGGGCTGGCGCTCCACTCCTTGGAGCCACAGGCACCACCCAGGAAAATATTTTAAACATAGAGTAGCCTGACTTCTCCACATCTTTTGGTTGATAACATGTCATCATGTTCACTGTTCACAAATAGCTTACCATGAGAGTAAATAAGTACCAATGGAGTTCTGGCATTGGATTGTTCAAATGATTCTTTCAGATTAACTTCAGTTCTTTGAAGATATTCACTTCCCATTTTTTCAGTAATAAACTTTTTTACTGAAGTCTTTAAATGTTCTGGTCTAAGGATTTTTACCTACAAAAGAAACTGAGTAAGATAAAGTAAATATAACCCACCCCATAGGGAGTAAAATCCCCATGATAAAATAAATAAAAATAAGAAGTATTCAGTCTTTAGCTTTTTAGCCAGAGTTTTCTGGTGTTTCTCCTGCTGGGAAAGTTTAATGGGAGAGAGTCTACACATGGTGGGGAGATTGTCACTGTGCTCTTGGCCCTCACAGGACGCTTCCTAGACACCAGGACTATGTTGTGCCTCTATTTCACTCACACTCTGAGTGAACTCTCACTTTCGATGTAAAGATCCAAGTAACACTTCCTGATTCTGCAAAAGGAGACCTTTTCTCTGAGTTTCTTCCTGCTGTGCTATCCATGTCTAGAGCAAGAAAATCCCCTGGGAGTAAGAGGGATGAAAAATCCAGGATGATACAACTGGAAGAGTACTAACTTTCCCATTAATAAAATGAAGACGAATGGCACAATCCTTGTATGTTTAAGCAAATAGAATACAAATCTGAAAAGAACTTTAGATGGACTAAAGGTTTTGGAAACAGTATACATGTAATTAAAATTCAGTCTATTGGAGATTATTGCCAATTTTAGAAGGAAGACCTTTCGAATAAAAACTGATTTATACAAATCACTTACATGCTATACTTTTAAGTAATAACTGTAAGATGTATCCTGGGCACATTCAGTACCCAGGATGCCATTATTTAAGGCAAAACTGAAACTGTGCATATTTGTGGGTCTGTGTGGATGTACTAAGTTGAACGATGGGAAGTTGTAATTTTTAGCCATTGGAAAGTGCCAAATAGTTGTAATTTTATATGTTTAACATAATACATTTAATCATTATGACAAATTCTATTATTTTTTGTTACCTTTTGGGAAAATTAATCTTAAAGTTTTATTTTAATGAATCACTTACTTTTAAAAATGAAAAATTTGAAAAATTTTTGGTCTAAATAGCAGAGTTTCCCCAGTACATTTAACTAATGAGACAATGTTAGAATTAGATCCAGTATATGCAATTACTGACACAGTATTAGAGTCAGTTGAGTGAAACAAATGACTAGGTGTGTTCCCCTGCCACCATCACTGGAGAGTCTATGTTACCAAATGTGATCTTGATCCCTTGTTACCATCATGCTACTAGCTCCTTCTTAACTGTATTGGTTATTCAATCATTTATTAAATTTCTCAACTGTTAAAAATTTTAACCTCAAGGGCATTTTTTGAGGGGTGGGAGAGAAAGAGAATATAGAAAAGAGAAGATAGAAAAAATGGAGTTACATTAGCTCTTTTCTAAGCAGTCAGAATTAGTTCTGAAATTTTCTGCATGTCCATATCCCCTCATTAAGATCTTTCTCCCTTCTCTTTATGGTCTAATAGGCAATAGCAGTCAAGAGGGGTGAAAAAACAAGACAAAGTTCTTGTCTTCATGGAACTCTAAGATATTCTCTTTCTCTAGGTCAAGCCTTATTTCTACTGTATTTTACCCTAATATCTTATGTGGCAATGTCAATATATTACAGGTCAGTCCCAGTTTCAAATATTCAAACTCCTTCTCTATATGTACTTTCAGTACTTAATTGGACCATGTCTTCTGACTTCTGGTTTGGAAAATAGGATCACTATGCTCATAAGGTCTCTAGTTCATAAACTAAAATCACTAGGAACTTATTGGGGGAAGGTAATGTAGCATGAATCTAAAAATCTAGTTGTTTTTGTTGTTCAGATAATTCACACTTGCTACATAAAATTCAAGTGATACAAAGCAGTATGAATTGAAAAATGATTTTTGATTTATAGAAAAATTGATTTTCAATTATAGAAAATAACCATAGATAGGGTTAGGGTCAGGGCTCCTTATAGATATTTTGTGGCTCCTCATAGATATTTTTTACACATGTACAAGCATCTCTCTCCACCCCCTCCTTTCCCACAAACAGAGTTATTCTATATAGATTGTTTAGTGTTTTGTATTTGTCAACTATTGTAGCTTAAATGTATTTTCATGTCATGATAATCTCAGTAATCCACACATAGAGTAGATGTATCAATCTTCTGAAAGTTGCCAGGAAGAAGAGTGGGTTGGATAGCAGAAAGATAATTCTCCATTAGAAGAAAAATGAAGATGCAAATACGATGTTATACAGCAACTAACATTCAACTCCAGTTTTGGGAAGTAATAGGCAGCATTAAAGACTATAGTGTGCTAGACCAAGGGCTAGACACTACTCAGCTCTAGCTATTGCCATTGAGGTTTGTGGGCTCAATACTGACTGATTTTCTACCTTTTTGATAAAGCCAGAAACATTGATTTTTATTTAAAATCGCTCAATATTCAATTTTTTTTTTTTTTTTGAGACAGAGCCTCAAGCTGTCACCCTGGATAGAGTGTTGTGGCTTCACAGCTCACAGCAACCTCCAATTCCTGGGCTCAAGTGAGTCTCTTGCCTCCACCTCCCAAGTAGCTGGGACTACAGGAGCCCGCCACAACGCCCGGCTATTTTTTGGTTGCAGCCGTCATTGTTGTTTGGCGGGCCCGGGCTGGATTCGAACCTGCCAGCTCAGGTGTACGTGGCTGGTGCCTTAGCCTGCTGAGCCACAGGTGCTGAGCCGTCAATATTCAAATTTTGGCTCAAAAATTAATAAACCCAAACCCAAACCAGATACAAATACGTGTTCATAGAAGAATTATTCACAATAGCCAAAAGATGGAAACAACATTTGTTGTCTATCAATGGATAAAGGGATAAATAGAACATGACATATACATGCAATGGAATATTACTTAGCCTCAAAAAGGAAGGATATTCTGAGACATGCTAACACATGAGTTAATTTTGAAAATATTATACTAACTGAAATAAGTCAGACACAAAAAGACAAATATTACGTAATTTGAGACAAAAAGTAGCTAGGAGGCGGGAATGGGAAGTTACTATTTAATAGGTATAGAATTCCTATTTAAGATGACCACAAAGTTCTGGAAATGGATGGGAATGATGGTTGCATGCCATTGTGAATGTACCAAATGTCACTGAATTTCACACTTAAAAAGGCTTAAAAGGTATTATTATGATGAAATGAAATAATGTATATATATTTTATCACAAAAAATGGAGAACAATTCACTTTAAGATTCATGTAGAATTTAAAAATTAGTGAATGATATTTATTTTAGTTATTCTTACTTCAAGACTTGCTATGGTCTGAATGTTGGGGTCCCCCCTACCCCATTCATGTGTTGGAATCTAATCTTCCAATGTGATAGTATGAAGAGGTGAATCTTTAGGAGAGGACTGGGTCATGAGGGCTCTACCTTCATGAATGGGGTTAATTCCATTACAAGATTTGAGGGGGCCTGTTTATCAGTGTGAGGACACAGCAAGAAGGTAAGCTCTCATCAGACTGAGGTTTAATTCCATTTGTTTAGTGATAAATTGCACTTGAAAAGTTGGAAAAAACACCAAAAGACAATGGCAAGACAAATAAAAAGCATATCTACTAAGCCGAATGCAGTATTTTTTTTTATTCTCTGTCTAGGGTGAATTTTTAAAATGTTGCAGAAATAAAATTTAAGGTAGAAGTCAAAATAAGGATTACTGATGGTCCAGGCTGTCAGTTTCAGAAAATTAAGTAGAAATGAGATGAGGGATTTTCTCCCCACTAAACTGGAAAGTAAAAAGATTTTTCAAACAATGGGGATCAATTTGGGATTATCTACTTGGGAAAGTGCGATATAGTATGACTTACAAGAGCACAGATGTTAGAACCAAACTGTTTGAGATCCTATTCTGGATCTATGAGGCAATTTGTAAGTATTGGCTTCCTAATCTGAAAAATTAGGGAATCTGCCTACTCCCTAACACTATTATAATAGGGAGTAAGTGGTATGATGTATGTGAAGTCTTAACATATACTAAACTTTTGATGTCTTGGGGGAGCTCATGCATATCCCTAACCCACCAGCTGCTCCACCAGCCAGCTTCTGAAATAATTGAGAAATAGAAGAGTCAGGTAAAATATTGCCTTTATTAATAATAAAGGCCATGTTGATGGATATAGATTAAGTCTGAGGTAACAAGGTGTTTCCTGATAAAGAATTGGACATAACTTATCTGTTGCAAACAGTGTTAGTTAGCCATTGGCCTCCACCTAAGGGACCATGGTCTGCTCCTGTACAATTTATGAAAATTGAGAAGTAGTATGGTGTTTGGAAAAAATTAGAAAATTGGAGAAGTAGTATGCTGTTTGCAGGCAGACACATCCCAAAGAGGGACAGAGAAGAAAGGGCTGAGGCATGAGCTCTCAGTTCACCTCCCATGTTTATCAGTCTGATTAAGGCTTCCTCCTCCCTAGGTAGGAGTAAATGAAAGGGCAGACAGATGCTGGAAATGATATTCTAATTAGATTCTTTTGACATGAAAGAGACATTAGGGTGGAGTACAAGTGCTTTCTTCTAACATCTGTTTACTGAATGTTAACTTTAAAAAATCATTATATTTTACTCATAAATATTTAATTTTGAAGGGCTTAAGTCACTAATAGATTATTTAAAACATTTATAATATTAATATTTTGTCATAGCACATCTTACCAAAATAAGTCTTTGAAACGAAGTGAGTTTCTCCCAAGGAAAATTTATAGGATTACGCATATCTTCATTTTCATTCCAAAGTTCACCTAGATATAATTTTGAGAAGGAAACTGAGATCAATAATCAAGTACTTTGTATCACTAAAAGATATAATGAAAATTTTTTATAAAATTGTTAAGTATTTTTAAAAACATGGCTGACTTTTATTTTTATTTTACTTATTTATTTATTATTTTTTGAGATGGAGTCTTATTTTCATGCCCTGGTAGAGTGCCGTGGCATCATAGCTCACAGCAACCTCAAACTCTTGGGCTCAAGTGATCCTCTTGCTTCATCCTCCCAGAGTTGGAACTATAGACACTGGCCACAACACCTTTTTAGAGACAGGGTTTCACTCTTGCTCAGGCTGGTCTTAAGCTCCTGAGCTTAACCAAGCCACCTCCCAGGGTGCTATGATTAGAGGCATGAGCCACTGCTCCCAGCCCCATGACAGACTTTTAAAGTGAGCTTGATTTCCATAGGATTTGAGACATCACTACTTTCTTAATACCTCAAAAGAGGTAGACATTAAGGTAGATTTAAGTTTCAACTTGGTCCAACTGAAGTGGTTGGTGAATAGTGGTAAGATGATGGACAGGTGAAAGAATAATATGCAAAGCAAAGGGCATAGTCAATGCTTTATAACCTGCTCCAGCACATGTGATATTTTTCTGATAAATATAAACTAGTAACTCTAGAGGTTAGGGATTTCTATTCAAAACCCATATGGAATATATATGTATTTAAAAATATAATAAGATTATGACATTTTTGAACAATTAAATATTATATCTATATATTTTTAATAAAGACCCATCTACTACCTCAATAGAGTCCTAGTGGATCAATCTTGTCACCTTGCCAGTCTTGTCTTCCCACCTTGAAAGCTAGGAAGTCTTTCAGTTTTCAACTGTCTCAGATGAAGTTATCATTTCTGCCTACTTTTTTCCCCTATGGCATTTCAAAATGTCTAACTTTAAATACAATTTAGATGATAGAAATAGCTTTTTGGAATGTCGGTATGTTATTCTTAAAAAACATGATACATGATCATATAGTTACATAGGGATAATTTGGGGTTATTTGCAAAATAAAAAGATATTCACTTTACGAAAAAGGTCAATAAAGAGTTATTTAAAATAAAAGTTATTCTTGCCTTACAGTTCAATAAATTATGAGTTACAAATAGATTAGTGACAGACATAACAAAACAAAACAATGACTTAGAGGAAGGAGACCTTTATCAGAACTGGAAATCAAGGGGGTATAAAAGAAAAAATCTGACATAATTTGCTAGATGAACATTTAAAAATTTGTATAGTATAGATACTATAAACAAATCAAATGACAATAAGCATATTTGGAAAAAAATTTGAATAAAGAGGCTCAAAAATATATAATATAACAAAATAAAATAAAAGATATTCACTTTATGAAAAAGTAAAATAAAGCTAAATAAAAAGATATTCACTTTACAAAAAAGGTCAATAAAGAGTTATTTAAAATGAAAGTTATGAGGGTGGAGGCAAGATGACCGACTGGATCCAGCTTTCCACAGAGGGTCCCATCCAGAAGGAGGATTAAAGGACAGAAGCTTAGCAAGAAAGCCGATGGTTCAGATCTGAGCCAAGAAAGAAGATTGAAGAATGCACATCTGTCCTGCTGAGGTGAGCTGTATCCAAGGATACAAAACAAAAGGTACAAAATCCATCACCAAGCGGACAGGAGTCCCCTCCCTCACAGGAAAGACTCGCAGTACACTCCATATGAACAAGTGAATGGAGTTCAAATATCCTCCCATTTTATCCCACGAGAGAAACCCTCTAAAAACTGGACCTCCTTCTCTTACTAGGGTGCCATGGCACTCTCCTGTCAGACATAAAACTGTATAAAACTGTATATATTCTCTACTTGCAATTTTGAACTCCCAGCACTCCCCTCCACTCTCACCTGAGGTCTAGAAGCCTGTCACCTGTGGAGTCCAGATTCTTGGGCATTTTCTTGAGGGGTGTGGATGGGGCATGGGCTATTGCTGACCAATGCTGATTTTCCAGCATGGGAGAAGGGAGAGGATGGTCAACTGAGAGGGAACCACACAGGAGTGGCAGTGCCCCAAGGCACAGAGTGGCAGCCGCAGCAGTGGGAACAATAAGGCTCACATCCCTGGGGATATTTTGAAAGGACATTCCCAGTCTCTCTGGGCAACCAGAGGAAGCTGGGCATCTTCTCCGGTAGCAGCTACTGGTGGAACAGATCTGGAACAAAAACTCAGGCCCCATGAGTAAAGGGTATGCCTGAAGCTGTATGGGCCTGGGTGGAGCATGGGGATTAGAATACCCGCATGCAGAGAAAGCAGACTCCCAGGGCGGGGCTGACCCAGAGGACTGCTTTACTGAGCTTCAGATGCACCTGACCCTCAGGGGAATCACAGCTGAGATAGGCAGGCAGGCAGTGGCTAGACTGACAGCTAAGTGCCTGTTCTGTCCACGTCTGCTGTAACAGGAACTGCAGCTGAGATTGAGCAGTGGCACAGACAGGGCAGAGTTGCTCAAATAGCATCCAATCCCCAGGGTAACATAGCCAGGACAGAAACAAATTCTGCAAAGTTGTTCTGTTCTGTCAGCAACAACAATCAGGGGCAGGGCTGGAACTGAGTGAAATACCCCAGACTCCATTAGGCACCCGAGGTTGTCAGGTCTCACCTCCCCCTACAGGATGTTGGCAGAGTGTGGCAACCTGGCTGAGGAGACATAGATATCCCTGTGACTCAGGCGGGCACAACCCCCTGGAGCATCTGCTCATTGGAGGGAACTGGGTCACAGCCTTGTGGGGTTACCAGTGACTGGGTGTGTCAGAGGTGCAAGGTGGGGAAGGAGACATCAACCTTCCCAGACTAATTTATTTGCTGGGGTGGGCCCTTTTGACTTCACAGAACACCAGAGTGAGTCATTTTTGAGCTGCCTGCAGACCCTTGAAATCTAGTTGCCAGAGATTTTTGAACTCTCCCACCTGAGACTGGTGCTGACTGGGACAACTGAATTGGATCTCTTGAACTGGGCCAATCACCTGAGGACTATCCAAAGTGATATCCTAGGTGTGTGGTTGGGGAAAGGTTTGATTTCCCTTTTCTAATTGTTGCCTGTGGTGGGTGGGGTGACTCAATTGCTGGTCTTTCTCCACAGCTGAGACTTAAACCCAGAGTAACTGATTCACTAGGGTAAGACAGAGACCAGCTGAAAATAAGACGGAGCCACTTAGCCCCACCACACCAAGAAGGTCCCCATTTTCTCAGGCCGTAGTACTGTATGGGTCTTTGGCAAAGCTCTAGGGGAAAAAGTACAGACACCAGTCCCAGCTTTTGGGCAAAGGACTGGCCAATCATTATTCCTGGAGCCCCCAACTCAACTTCTTATCTGCTCATCTAGCCAAACAGTGTAAAATAATCATGGGGCAGAATTAGCGGAAAAGCTCTGGTAACACAAATAACAAAGTAGATCAACCCTCCCCAAGGAAAAATTTAGTGGACACAACTGAAGTTCCCATTAATAAACAGATGGCTGAGATGACAGAAACTGAATAGGAAAAGTTGGAATTAGAAATTCAAGGAGCATTTCAAAAGTTACCTCAAGAATTCAAGGAATTCAAAGACAAAATCACCAAAGATTTTCACACATTGAGACAAGAATTTTCAGCTCTCAAAGATCTGAGAAATACAGTAGAATCCCTCAGGAACAGAATGGAGCAAGCAGAAGAAAGGATTTCTGACATTGAAGACAAAGCTTTCGAACGCTGCCAAACTCTCAAAGAGAAAGAGAAATGCAGAGCAAAAATGGTTCATTCTCTCAGAAGGCTCTGGGATAATTCAAAGAAAAGCAATATTTGCCTGATAGGGATCCCTGAAGGCAATGAAGTGGCTTCACAATGCACAGAGGCTCTTTTTCATGAGATTATGAAAGAGAACTTTCCAGACATGCCAAGAGATTCTGAAATTCAGATAGCAGACAGTTTCAGAACCCCAACACAACTCAACCTGAATAAGACATCCTTCAGACACATCATAATTAACTTCACTAAAGCTAATTTGAAGGAGAAAATTCTGAAAGCAGCCAGACATAATGAAACCATAACCTACAAGGGGAAAAATATGAGAATAACTGCATATCTCTCTGCTGAAACCTTTCAAGCTAGAAGAGGGTGGTCATCGACTTTTAATCTCCTAAAATAAAATAACTTTCAACCCAGGATCCTGTATACAGCTAAACTGAGTTTCATTTATGATGGAGAAATTAAATATTTTAATGACATTCACATATTGAAGAAATTTTCTATAACTAAACCAGCTGTTCAGGATATTCTCAGACCTATCCTCCATAATGACCAGCGCAATCCTCCACCACAAAAGTAAACTCAATCAGAAACTTTTGATCAAATTCCAACTTCACAGTGGCAAAAGGATTAAAAATGTCCACTGGACTTTACTCAATACCCAAAACTGGCTTATCAATATTTTCAATTAATGTCAATGGCTTAAATTGTCCTCTCAAGAGGCACAGGTTGGCTGACTGGATACAAAAACTCAGGCCAGACATCTGCTGCATACAAGAATCTCATCTTACCTTGTAAGATAAATATAGAGTCAGGGTGAAGGGATGGTCATCTATATACCAGGCAAATGGAAAGCAGAAAAAAGCAGGTGTTGTAATCTTATTCTCAGACAAAAATAGGCTTTTAACCAACAAAAGTAAGGAAGGATAGGGATGGACACTTCATATTTGTTAAGAGTAATACTCAATATGATGAGATTTCAATTATTAATATTTATACACCCAACCAGAATGCACCTCAATTTATAAGAAAAACTCTAACAGACATTAGCAACTTGATTTACTCTAGCTCCATAGTAGTTGGAGATTTTAACATTCCTTTAGCAGTGTTGGATAGATCCTCCAATAAGAAGCTAAGCAAAGAAATTTTAGATTTAAACTTAACCATTCAACATTTGGATTTAATAGACATCTACAGAACATTTCATCCTAACAAAACTGAATACATATTCTTCTCATCAGCCCATGCAATATACTCCAAAATTGATCACATCTTAGGTCACAAGTATACATTACCTTGATCCTCAAACCTGGAAAAGATCCAACAAGAAAAGAAAATTATAGACCAATATCACTATTGAATATTGATGCGAAAATATTCAACAAGATCCTAACAAACTGAATCCAGCAACACATCAAATAAATTATACACCATGACCAAGTGGGTTTTATCCCAGGGTCTCAAGGCTAGTTCAATATACATAAATCTATAAATATAATTCAACACATAAACAAATTAAGAAACAAAGACCATATGATTCTCTTGCTTGATGCAGAAAAAGCTTTTTGATAATATCCAGCATCCTTTCGTGATCAGAACACTTAAGAAAATTGGTATAGAAGGGACATTTCTTAAACTGATAGAGGCCATCTACAGCAAACCCACTGCGAATATCATATTGAATGGAGTTAAATTGAAATCATTTCAACTCAGATCAGGAACCAAACAAGATTATCCACTGAGAACTCAAAAGTATTAGCAAGAAAAGAACAAGTGATCCCATCTCAGGGTGAGCAAGGACCTGAAGAGAAACTTCTCTGAAGAAGACAGGTGCATGGCCTACAGACACGTTAAAAAATGCTCATCATCCTTAATCATCAGAGAACTGCAAATCAAAACTACTTTGAGATATCATCTAACCCCAGTAAGATTAGCCCACATCATAAAATCCCAAAACCAGAGATGTTGGCGTGGATGTGGAGAAAAGGGAACACTTCCACATTGCTGGTGGGAATGCAAACTAATACGTTCCTTTTGGAAAGATGTTCGGAGAATACTTAGAGATCTAAAAATAGATCTGCAATTTGATCCTATAATTTCTCTACTAGGTATATATTCAGAAGATCAAAAATCACATCATAACAAAGATATTTGTACCAGAATGTTTATTGCAGCCCAATTCATAATTGCTAAGTCATGGAAGAAGCACAAGTGCCCATTGACCCATGAATGGATTCATAAATTGTGGTATATGTACATCATGGAATATTATGCAGACTAACGAAAGATGGAGACTTTACCTTTTTCATGTTTACATGGATGGAGCTAAAACATATTCTTCTTAGCAAAGTATCTCAAGAATAGAGGAAAAAGTATGCAATGTACTCAGCCCTACTATGAAACTAATCTATAGCTTTCATATGAAGGCTATAACTCAATTATCACATAAGAACATGGGGAAAGGGGCAAGGAAGGG
>CAUYRH010043257.1:0-32752 GCA_963574655.1 Perodicticus potto | reverse complement strand
TGTTGCAGCCAGATTTCAGCGCATGAGGGAGGAATTTGATAAAATTGGAATGAGGAGGACCGTAGAAGGGGTTCTGATTGTACATGAGCACCGTCTACCCCATGTGTTACTGCTACAGCTGGGAACAACTTTCTTCAAATTGTAAGTGTTGTTATAAATTAACAGCAGACAGCTTTTAATAGGATTGCTGTTTATGTAGCTTTGGAATACAGTTTAATTCAACAAAGCTGTTGTTAGTGGAGTCTTGGAAGAAAAAAATCATGAGTAATTTTTCTCCAGTGCAATCTTATTTATTTTCCTATCTATAGGCAGTTCCTGAGTTACGAATGAGATAGATTCTGTAAGGTTGTTCTTAAGTTGAATTTGTATGTAAGTTGGAACAGGTACATTTACCTGTCACCTGTAATAACCTCCTCCTCTGTTCATAAGTGTGAATCATACATCATTCGGATATTTGTAACCTGGGGATTTTATCTAATAGCCTCAGTGTGTTAAGTGCCAGTTGTACATAAGTTAGATGTTTGTAACTTGGGGACTGCCTGTAGTGATCTTGCATGTTTCTACGTGTTGATAATGTTAATACATGAGCCCATGGAATAGTTTAGTCCAGGATCAATATCTGGATGTCGTAACATTGCTAAGAACAATTGATATTTCTTTCTTAGAATGAATGGTATTTCCTATTCTTAAAAAGACGTACATATATTTTTATAGATAACAGTTTAGTTTTATCATTAAAGTTCATACATCTCTCAATAAACATTTGGTCTACAAATACTTGACCACATTATGCCAAAATGAAAGGTTTCAAATGTTTGCAATTGAAATTCTTGAAAAATGTTCTATTTCTCAGGCCTAAAGAATGTACCTATTTGCCATGTATAATGCACTCTTGTGTATAATGCACATCCATGTTTTTGGCTCAAACTTTTCAGGGAAATAAAAACCTTTCATTTTAATTTTTTAATTTGTTTATGTTTTGATATTAGTTTTTGCATTATAAAAGAATTTTATCATTTACTTTTTAACATATAGCACAAGAAATTTTATGTAACAAATAATTACGAGACATAAGAATGGATACAAGGTATGAGGGATTTACCAATAATTTTTGTAAAAATATTAGATAGATTGCTAGCTCCTATCTAAAATATATAAAGAGAGAAACAGGTTGCTCTTTTTTGGCCAAAATGCTTTTGTTGCAAGTTCAATAAAATCAGTTACTATATCGCAGGGTATAATTTTGCATGTAGATATCGTTATTGCTTTCTAGAGTTATACTGTTAATGCATATGCATAAATAAAAGAATTAAAATATGATGTGGAATTAGTACTACCCATGTATAATGCACACCCTTATTTTTCCCTCAAAAATTTGGGCAAAAAGTGCACATTCTACATGGCAAAATACAGTAGTCTGTTGCTCTTTGGGGCGTTTCCAGACTCATTATCTTTTTTTTCTTTTGGAGACAGAGTTATGCTTTGTTGCCCTTGGTAGAGTGCTGTGGTGTCACAGCAACCTCAGACTTTTGACTTAAGCAATTCTCTTGCCTCAGCCTCCCCAGTAGCTGGGACTATAGGCACCTGCCACAATGTCCAGCTATTTTTTTAGAGATGGGGTCTCCTTCTGGCTCAGGCTGGTCTCTAACTCAGGCAATCCACCTGCCTTGGTCTCCCAGTGCAAGGACAGACTCCACTGTCATAAGAGAGCTTCTAGAGAAGAGATTGGGGTGGACTTGTATTATATATACATAATTATATATACAATTATATATATTTTGCTTTTTTAAAACTAGTCTGGGGAATTGACACTGAATTCCTCTTTCTAGCATATTCTTCCCCTTCTCTCTGACACCTGTTTTGATTCCCTCTTTATATGACACTAAAGTATGTTAATCAGTTACTTGGTAGAAATAACAATTATTGTATTCTTCCTGTTATCATTCAGTTGTGTTAAGTTGAAAGCTGAAATTCTTAACCTTTGTACAGACCTGGTGGTGAACTTAACCCAGGAGAAGATGAAGTTGAAGGACTAAAACGCTTAATGACAGAGGTATTTTTCTGTTTAACCAATTTGACAGTTTTATTGCTCATCTGAGTACATCAACTGAATAGATTACAAGGTTTTTTAAGTCTTCTAAAAAGGATAAGTTTATTTTGAATATTTGAATACAACTTTAACCCCAGGATGTTAGTGTTTATTTTCTACAAGTTGAACTTTATTTATCTTAACATTTTTTAAATTGAAATGTGTAACAGTGGTAGGTTAAAATCATTTGTTGAGTACTTACTATGCTAGACAGACAGTATTTTAAGTTCTTTACATGCAGTAATTTTTTTAAATCACAACTCTGGGAAGTAGATATTATTAAGTTTAAATAACTTGTATAGTTAGTGTGTCAAGGAACTGCTGATTTAAATGAATGTAGGTAGTTTTGTTCTAGAATGGGCATCTGTAGAATTTTGAAGAAAGATCCTGTTATATGTTTATTTTTATTTTTGCAAGTATCTTTGAGACTGCTCAAATTATGTTACCTTCCAATATCTGCCTCTGAAGACTTAGGGTCAAATGCATAAATATTAGAAGATTTTAAGTTTGTAAATTGCTTGTTATTAAATAGTTTTATTTTTTAACATGCAGTCTCCCTTAATTACAAAACTAAAACATGCTCTGCAAAAACACTGGCAAAACCAGAAAAGCAGAGGAGAAACAAAACTAAAATCACCCCCGTCATTCTTACTACCATTGTCCTAATGGTTTGTCCTTGTATTTTTAAAAAATGCATTGTAACTCTTAAGTATTATGCTGTGTTGGGCTTCCATTTACATACGGTAGAATGAACTGCTTGCTTGTCTTCACTCTTTTTCAAAACCCACCAAAAAAGATAGTAAAGGGGTATTTTTAAAAGTTCAGTAGGATTGAGTGAGTTCAGAATGAGGCAATAGCAAGAAAAAAAAATTGGAAGCTGTAAAACAGATGGGAAAATTATAACTGACTTAGCAAAAGCCTTAGCATTGCAGGAAGACAATCCAGAATCTAGCACTGGATACCAGAAAGGCTGAAAAATTGGAGGTCCTAGGTACTTATGAAAGTAGGGGCATGCATGAGCTGAAAACTCTACTGGCTCAAACTCCGTATAGGATGTATTTATACAGGTTGGGTATCGCTTATCCAAAATGCGTGGGACTGGAAGTATTTGATTTTGGAATATTTGCATTATACTTACTGTTTGATTATCCTAGATCCAAAATTCAAAATGCTGCAAAGAGCATTGCCTTTGAGCATCATGTTGGTGCTCAAGGAGTTTCAGATTTGGCATTTTCGACCTGTGTCCCTAGATTGTCTACCCCTCTCTAGTTTGCAAAGACTGGCTAGTGATTGATTTTCTGTAGTGGTGGAATCAGAACACCTAGCAGTGAAAAAGTTAGGGGATGAGGAAAGTAAGTGAAAGTTTCCATCCTGCATCCTGAATAGTAAGACTTCTCTTTTTTTTTAAAGAGGCAGGATCTCACTTTATTGCCCAGGCTGGAATGCAGTTTTATGATCATGGCTCCCTCTGGCCTCAAACTCCTGTGCTCCAGCAATCCTCTTACCTCAACCTCCTGAGAAGCTGGGACTACAGACACATGCTACCCACTCTGTGCTATTTTTAAAGTTGAGGTCTTTTTTGGGGTAGAGATAGGGTTTTGCTATGTTACCAGGGCTAGTCTTGAACTCCTGGGCTCAAACAATCCTACTTTGGCCTCCCAAGATGCTGGGATTATAGGCATTGGCCACTATGCTTGGCTGAGACTCCTAGACTTTTACTAAGCTGACAGAATGTTTCTGGAGAAAATGACCAGTCCCAGACAAACTTTGGATGATGCTATTCGGGAGTTGTCTTGAGTCCATTTAACGTTGCTATAACAGAACACCCGAGGCTGGGTAGTTTATGAAGAAAGCAGTTTTATCTGGATTATGATTCTGGTGGCTGGAAAGTTCAAGATTAGGCAGCTGCATCTGGTAAAGGCCCTATCCTTCTTCCATTCATGGCAGAAGGTGGAATGAGCTGGCTTGTGTGTAGAGATCATGTGGCAAGAGAGGAAGCCAACTCTTTAATAACCTTGTTCTCCAGGGAGATTTTTAATCAATTCATGTGTGATCTGTTCCTATGATCCAAACACCTCTCCCTAAGCTCCACCTCCCAACACTGCCATATTGGGAATCAACTGTCACTGTGAGTTTTGGTGGAGATAAACTATATTTAACCATAGCAGGAGTCTTCATAAACAAAAAGCATAGCCCTATAGCTCATGCACACAGAAGTGACAATTAAGCATCTTACTGCTCCACCCTTAATTGTGAGCAGACAACCAAGTATCACCAGACTTTTGGAGAAAGCTTCTTTTTTTTTTTTTTTGCTGTTTTTGACCGGGGCTGGGTTTGAACCCACCACCTCCGGCATATGGGGCCAGCGCCCTACCCCACTGAGCCACAGGCGCTGCCCTTGGAGAAAGCTTCTTAACATGAAAGAAATCAGAAAGAGCAATAGAAACTCAACAGGAACAGAAATTCAGCCATTTACAAAACTATGATTATTCTTGGTGTAATAAGAGGAAATTTTGTACCTGTGAAACAAGGTGCCATTATAAAAAGACTTTTTAGCCAACAAAAACCTCATTTTTTTTTTTTTAGACAGAGTCTCACCATATTGCCATTGGTAGAGTGCTGTGGCGTCACAGATCACAGCAACCTCAAACTCTTGGGCTTAAGTGATTCTCTTGCCTCAGCCTCCCAAGTAGCTGGGACTACAGGCGCCCACCACAATGCCCGGCTATTTTTTTGTTGCAGTTGTCATTGTTGGTTAGCTGGCCCAGGCTGGGTTCAAACCTGCCAGCCTTGGTGCATGTGGCGGGTGCTGTAACCAATGTGCTAAGGACGCTGAGCCACAAAAACCCCTCATGAGTATTAAAAAGATTTGGGAAAAATTAAAAACTCAGTTGATGATTAAAAGATAGTTTTATTTTACTAGAAAGTAGAATGAAAAGATAAGAAAATATAATGTTGGTAAGAAGAGATAAAAATTAGATTTTTCTAGAAGGACCAATATAAACTATAGATAAATAGAAGAAAAATAATAATTAGCAAAGCATAGTTAAAGAAAAGTTCCCAATCCAAAGGGCAAATTTTGAAATTGAAAAGACCTACTGTCTGTTCTTTATGATGAATGTTTAAAAATCTGTGCTAAGTCATCATTGTTGGAAATTTGGAGGGGACAGTAAACAGAGAGATAGGTTAAATATAAAGCATCCGAATTAGAAATGGCATTAGAGTATACAGAAATAATACTGGAAGCTAAACAGTCATGGAACATGTCTTTATAATTCTGGGAGAATGTGACTTCTGTCGTAGAATTTTCTGTCCATGAAACTGTACATCAATTGTGTGGATAAAAATAAATGAAAAAAATTGTGTAGTTAAAATAGTTATTTCTAGACATGTGGAGTTTCAAAAAATAACTTTTTTTTGTACCTTTTCTCAGAAAGTTACTAGAGGGTGTTCACCACTAAACTAAAAGAGTAAAGTGGGCAGTGCCTATGGCTCAGTGGGTAGGGTGCTGGCTACATTTACCGAGGGTGGCGGGTTCGAACTCGGCCCCAGCCAAACTGCAACAAAAAAATTGCCCGGCATTGTGGTGGGCCCTTGTAGTCCCAGCTACTCGGGGGGCTGAGGCAAGAGAATTGCCTAAGCCCAGGAGTTGGAAGTTGCTGTGAGCTTTGACTCCACGGCACTCTACCGAGGGCAGTAAAGTAAGACTCAGTCTCTACAAAAACAAAAAAAACAATAAATAAATAAGTAATTCGCAATGTTAGGCTCTAGCGACAGAGGGGCCAACAGAAGAACTTGCACTCCAGTGTGAAGCAGGGCCGAGAGCATCTAATCTAGTATAGGTTGCAACTGGCCGATAGCAAACTGTCTTAGAAAAAAGTGAAATTGACAGAAGAGTTGATGTTAAGTTGAGAAGAAATTTAAGTTCTCATGGAGACTGGGAATGAATTGGGTAATAACAAAGGCAATTAAACAATTATTAACTTTAAAGGAAAGAATAGTAATGTAAGTAAGGAGATGTAATTATAGTTTACTGGTCGCTGTGTTGTGCCTGATTTAACCAACTCATGTTAAATCAACTGAATACTGACTTAATCAAATATTGATGATAGGAGGGTAGTAAAAGAAAAAGTATAAATAGGGGTTGTGGTTTTAATATTTAAATTCTTATCCACAGTAAAGTGTGATAATAGGGTTTCTTTTTGGAATGTAAAACTGAAAAGTAATCAAGAAATGATCATAAAAGAACGTTTAAAAAAATGTAACTTTACATTGGCGAAGCCTGATCCAGGTGATCATGGTTAACATTAGAGGTAAGTTCAATTGATAGCATTTAGCCTTGATAGGAAGTGATGGGAACAGCACTTTACCTCTCTAGTTTTCTTCCCCAAAGTCCATAACCTCAGTGTAACAGAGGGACATTGAACAAAATATTTGACCAGTATTCCTCAAAACTGTCACAATCATAAAAAATAAGGAAAATGTGAGAAACTGTCACAGTCTAGAGGAGCCTTAGAAAGAGTGATGACTGAATGTAATGTGATATCTTAGACGGGATCTGGAGACTGGAAAAGGACATTAGGTAAAAATTAAAGATACGTGATTTAAAGTATGGACTTTAGTAAATAATTGCATTATTAGTATTGGTTGATTAGTTGTAACAAATGTGCTTCACTAATGTAAGATGTTAACAACAGGGGAAATTGGATATGGGGTGTAGGGGATGTGTCTGTACCATCTTTGCAAATTTTTCTTTTTTTCTTTTTTTTTTTTGAGACAGAGTCTCACTATGTCGCCCTTGGTAGAGTGCTGTGACGTCACAGCTCACAGCTTACTTGGGCTTAAGTGATTCTCTTGCCTCAGCCTCCCAAGTAGCTGGGACTACAGGTGCCCACCACAATGCCTGGCTACTTTTTTGTTACTGTTGACATTGTTGTTTAGCAGGTGCTGGCCGATTCCAACTCACCATCCCTAGTGCATGTGGCGGGTATCCTAACCACTGAGCTACTGATGCCGAACCCATCTTTGCAAATTTTTTGTAAATCAAAAACTATTCTAAAATAGTTTATATATAAAAACTCTATGCTATGTGTATACTTTTAAAAATAGAGGTATTGGGAGAAAACAACCAAGAGCAGGAAGTTTATACTTAGTGGGAATGGGTGAAACAGGACAAAGAACTGTTGCTTCTCATTATGTACCTTGTAGAATTATTTAAGTTTAATGTTAATTATACAAATTAATAAAAATGAAAATTGTGAATTTTGAACTTATTTCTATAATTTGGTTGTGTAGGTAACTTATCAAAACTGTAGTTAATTGTAGAAAAATATTGTGTGCTATTGGCTGATGTAAGTAACTGATCACCTTAGGGTTCCATGTGCAGCAAAGGCATACCAGTGGATTTGTTGGTCCTGTATATTACATGTTGAAACTAGACTGCCAGTTTTGAAGGAATAGTGTATGTCTTGGGCAGAATAACATAAATAATAAGAAACAAGAATTCATAGGGTATCTATATGGAAGGCATATTAGCCAAGTGTCTATTAGGAGTATTGCCAAGAATAGAGGCAGTTTTCAGGTTACAAAAGAGATAGGTTCTGTAGGTTTGTTCTTAAATTGAATTTGTATGTAAGTTGGAGCAGTACATTTTACCTATTACCTATAATAGCCTCCATTTGTAAGTGCAGGTTGTACGTCAGTTGAATATTTGTAACTTGGGGACTTAATATGATCGCTTCTGTTGGCAAGTGTGAGATGTACATAAGTTGGATGTTTGCAACTCAGAGATGGTTCTCATCACTAAAAAAGGATATACATGAGTAAGTATATTTAGTTGCTTACTGGATATATTATTTCTTTTTGACAGATACTGGGTCGTCAAGATGGAGTTCTTCAAGACTGGGTCATTGATGATTGCATTGGTAACTGGTGGAGACCAAATTTTGAACCTCCTCAGGTCAGCGTTCAGTTATCCTTGTTGGGCATTTAGGAAGCAGAACACTGATTAAATTTCAGCCACTTTTGAAAAGATCACAGTAGAATTTTACTTGAAATTTCCTTTTCTTCACTAATTTCTTGTTAATTTAGATTACAAAATTAAAAAGCCAAGCACTTTTTATTTTAAAGCAAAATTTCAAACATATAAAAGTGGAGAGAAAAATAAAGTATATGAATCCCACTAGCTGTCATCCACCTTTAACAACTCACAGTCAAACTTATTTCATCCTAATTCATTTTGAATTAGGATAGTCTCTTAAATCTCTTTTACATCTATAGGTTAATGAGTTAGTTTTTTTTCCTTATAATTTATTTGTTAATGAAAACAGGCTAAAATCTTTAGTATTTCCAGTTGATTGTATACCCCTGCTGTCACTGAAAATGTAGCTCTTTCTCCTGTGTGTCTTACAAACTAGCAGTTAGATCTAGAGGTTGGATTTCAGCTCAGCTAATCTGGGGGTGACAGGTAACAAGGCTGGTCATGATGGTATATTTTATCTGTTGCTTCATAACAAATTATGAAAATTTAGCAAGCTAAAACAACAGACCTTTATCTTCTTGGTTCCTCAGGGTCAGGCATCTGGAGCTGCTCAGCAAGGTGGTTCTGACTTAAGGTCTCTCATGAAATTGTTCAACTGGGACTGAATCATGAGGATGAACTGGGGCTAAGGATCTGATTCTAAGCTCACACATGTGTTTGTTAGGGCCTTTTGACTGAAAACTTCAGTTTTTTTTTTTTTTTAAGGTTTCAGTTTTTACTGACTGTTGACCCAAGGGGATGGGGAGCCTGTGGCCATGGAGTCACATGTGGCTTCTAGAGCCTTGAGTGTAGTTTTTTGACTGAGTCCAGATATTGAATTTTGGATTTGATCAGGGGGCCACACTTGGGGATTTGAAGGGCCACATGTGGCCTTGAGGCCATAGGTTCTGGCCAATAACCTTGTAACACAATCTTGGCATTGGCATACCATCAGTTCTGTGCTATTGAACACAGAAGTCCATCCTAGTACTTTGTGAGAAGGGGCTATACAAAGATGTAGATATCAGGAGATAGGAATCATTGGAATTAATCTCGGAGACAGTCAATTGTTGGTGGTTCCATTAGGAATTTGATGATATTTGGTTGTTTTTTGTAATGTTAGCTTGTTGGTAATAATTTCCTGTATCTATGACTTCATTGGGATTTTGATCCTTATATAAAGAAAAACTTCTCTAATCAACTCAGATTATCCTGAAGTATATGGTTTGTGAAAGAATAGTTGCTGCTTTTTCTTTAAGTGCCAGTTTTCAGGAGAATGAGTTAATTCCTTAGCATCCACCAAAGTCTTGACCTCCTAAGGTGATCCCAGGAGGGGTCCCAGGAGGCAGCAGAGTGCTGGGAAGGGGACACCACCTGTGGGCACCACTTGGATTAATCATAAGGACTGTCAGGAGCCATCTGGGATGCACCTTGGAAGGCCAGGTATTCCTATCCTTCCTTGGGTGAAGGTTGCATTAACTCCTTGTACTTTCATGTTGAGTCTGAGCACTTGTTGAGAGACTTTTCAGGCTTTGGAAAAACTTGGACACAGAAAAGCAGAGAGTGGAACAGTGGCAGCAAGCAGGGAACTTTCTTTTTTTTTTTTTTTAACATAAAGATCGACTAAGCAGGAAACTTTCTGACACTCTTCAAACCCAGCCGCTCTGAAATCTGATGTGGGATAAGTTGCCCTGTGGTGTGAGGCACATGTAAAAAACAAAAGCTTTGTGACTTTCTAGCTTTTTTGCATAACTGAATGTTCTGTGACAGACATTGCATGGAATACAGCCAAGCAGATCATTCTGTTCTCTTTGACTCCCTTGTATATCAGAGGGATAGGAAGATGAGGGGTTTATGGAACCTGGTCCTAGTGTTCACTACCTGACAATTTCCACGTGCACATCCGTGTCTTGGCTTTAAGAAAGTACAATTTTGGGCTGGGTGTGGTGGCTCATGCCTGTAATCCTAGCACTCTGAGAGGCTTAGATGGGTAGATTGCTTACCTTAGGAGTTCAAGACCAGCCTGAGCAAGAGCAAGACCCCGTCTCTACTAAAAATAGAAAAACTAGCTGGGTGTTGTGGCAAGTGCTTGTAATCCTAGCTATTGAGAGGCTTAGGCAAGAGGATCTCTTGAGCCCAAGAGACTGAGGTTGCTGTGAACTATGATGACACCATGGTACTCTATCCAAGGCAAGAGAGTGAGACTCTGTTTCAAACAAACAAAAAGTACAATTTCTTGTATTAAAATATTAAATTGCACCCCCCAAATATGTATAATTACAATGTATCAATTTAAAAATAAATAATTTTTTAAAAACAGAGTATGAAAAAAAGTACAATTTCTTTCTTTCTGTTTTTTTTTTGTAGTTTTTGGCTGGGCTAGATTTGAATCTGCCACCTCCGGCATATGGGGCTGTCGCCCTACTCCTTGAGCCATAAGCACTGCTACAATTTCTTATAGAAATAGTGAAGTTGAAGTTCTTGGTTCAAAGATATATAGAAGAATTATTCTGAACTTCTGTTTTCTTGAACATCGCTTGATCTAACTGCAAAATGCTCAGTAATAACCCCAAAAGTTCCAGACTACTTCATCTTTCCTACCACTGTCCTAGGACAGTTCACTTAGGTCACTGAAAGCTAGAGTTGGCTCTGGTAATATCAGGTTATGAGGCTTGTGTGTTTATTTAGTAAACCTGTTATGAAGTATTAGTTAAGAGTCAGTGGGCAAAGAACACAACATTATCTTGCTATCTCAGTCTTTTTGTATAAAGAACAATTGGCTAGAATATGAAGAACAGGACTGGAGAAGGTGGCCTTAAAAAAACAACAACATGTAGGCTTGAGTAGAAGAAAACTGATATAACGTCAGTTACTTTAGTCATGGTTTGGGAACTTCTGTTGTATGTGAACCATAGGTCTCTTAGCCTGTGCTATTCAAGCCACTTCTCACCTTTTCTTTGTTGCTGCTAATATGTCTATTTTCATGATAGTGTAGGTGGCCTCCAAAGCCTGGAACAGTTACCTCAATTCATTGTACTCTAGGGATGGCTCTGATACATAATTATTCTAACTTGAATACTGGTTAGGTGCCAACGAGTAACATACTGTGAAATAACAGGCTTTTATGAATTCATATATGGAAAAGGTTCCATGGCTTGATGCCCGTAGCACAGTGGTTATGGCGCCAGCCACATATACTGAAGTAGGTGGGTTCAAATCCGGCCCAGGACCAGCTAACCAACAATGACAACTGCAACAAAAAAATAGCTGGGCATTGTGGCGGGCGCCTATAGTCCCAGTTACTGGGAGGCTGAGGCAAGGGAATTGCTTGAGCCCAAGAGTTTGAGGTTGCTGTGAGCTGTGATGCTATGGCCCTCTAGGGAGGGCAACATAGTGAGAATCTGTCTCAAAAAAAAAAAAAAAAAAGAAAGAAAGAAAAGGTTCCAGCACCTCAGAGAGGTGCCATTCCATTGAATGTGACAAAGCTTGCTATGTCTATTATGCCATGAATTCATGGGGAATAGGTTCTAGCCCTTAAAGCTCCTGCTCAACTGGTTCTCTTGGTTCTCCTGTGTGTTATGCTGTAAGCCTGTTATGCCATGAATTCGTGGAGAATGGGTTCCAAGAGCAACATAGGTTTTTATAATTAAATAAGAGTTGAAAAGATACAGGTGAATCTTGGCTTAACTCCTTAGCTGAATAATCTTGGGAAAGATGCTTAGCCTCTCTTAGCATAAGTTCCTGTCTAAATTTGGGATGGATAATACCTCCTTTAGGCAGCCTGTACTTTTATCCCACTTTCCCCTTATATCTGTTTTTCACGATTTTTTAATTCCTTGGCCCTCAAAACAACTCCAAAAGCAAAAGTAGATTTCTGAGTGTATTGTGGAGAGATGTAGGAGAGGTTTTTGTAATACATAGTAGAATTTACAAAATCCCTTAGACTTCTTTGTTCTCTGTCAAAGTGTTTCACTCTCAGATAGCAAATCTTCTCTCTAATACTCTCTATCCCTTTAAATTCTCTAAGTTATTTCCTTAGTTTTATCAAGCAATGCAGCTTTGCCTAGCTGGCAGAACTCCACTGGGCCTTCTCATCTGGTCTTCCTGAAGCATGCACCGTGGGGGCGGGGCTGGGGTCGAGAGTGTATAGGTAAGAGAGGAAAGGAGCAAGGAATAACTTATCAAATGCCTCAGGCTAGATTCAAACTTTTAAGATAACATGTCTGCAGCACTATCCTAGAGTGTTTAACTTACTAAGTATGTATTTTTTAAAACTTGTATTAAAAACACTCATTAAAATTAGACTTTGGGCGGCACCTGTGGCTCAGCAAGTAGGGGGCCGGCTCCATATACCGAGGGTGGTGGGTTCAAACCCGGCCCCGGCCGAACTGCAAAACAAAAAAATAGCCGGGCGTTGTGGCGGGCGCCTGTGTTCCCAGCTACTCGGGAGGCTAATGTGAGCTGTGTGAAGCCAGGGCACTCCGGGTGATAAAGTGAGACTCTGTCTCTACAAAAAAAAAAAAGTAAAATAAATAAATAAATAAATAAAGTTAGACTTCATTGGTTGTAATTTTCTCAAGCTATTAATCCTCTGACTGTGTTTATCTTGAATAGTCAATTTGTTTATTACTTATTATTTTATATGTTTTAAAATATTTATTTACTATTGCATCTATTAGAAACTAAATCCTGGTAAAGAAGAGTAGCAAGTAATGTGCTTCACCCAGCATTTTATGCTGTGCTGGGGAGTAAACATGTAAAGAAATAAAGTCACGTAATACATGTTACAATTGTATTAAGGGTATGGAGAACTTGGTCCCAGAGGTTTGGTTGACAATTGAATTTAATGTCTGAAATGGGAGAAGTTGATAACTTAAGGGATGGTGGGTTTTGAAAATTACAAATTATTATCATTTGTTATTTTAGTATCCATATATTCCTGCACATATTACAAAGCCTAAAGAACATAAGAAGTTGTTTTTGGTTCAGCTTCAAGAGAAAGGTAAGTTATTTTGTTTTTAAAGGCAAGTCTTCTAAAAATTTGTATAGAGTAATTTCAGGATGTGTCTTTGTGTTCTCTCTGAGTTGCTTGCAGTTTTGGATTTATATTTTGTAAAACTAAAAATATATACCATGTTTTTTAACATAGTATAACCTACTTTAACATAACCTACTTTCTCTCAAATGTGCCTGCCATGCTACAGGGAGAAAAATGAATTTGACTAGAGCCTAAGATACCTATACTATCTTTAATAATTGTTCAGCTACTAGCACTCTATATCACATTGTGATAAGCTCCTAAAAACTTTGAGACAGATTGGTTTAAAAAGAAAAAAAGGGAAAATATAATCTTTAGGCCTGTTGAACTTTAACAAGTTTTTATTCTGTTGTTTATAATAGTCTTGTAATGGAGTCCAAGATAAATTAAAACCCAAGGCTATTCTCTTCTCCCCTTTCTCCCAGGGCCAGCAGTTAATAAAGTTGGTTGTTAATAGAATGGATTTCTTTAGAGAAACATTTACTTTTGAGTCTATGACTAAACTCTAAATAAAAGACACAACAAAAATGTATTAATGAGAGTTATGTTTTAACTTAGAAGTTTATTACAGTTGTAAAATTGGTGATTAAAAATGAAATGGAGGCAGTGATTATATAAGAAATTATAGCAAATGAATACTGTTTGATTTATTCTAGCCTTGTTTGCAGTCCCTAAAAATTACAAGTTGGTAGCTGCACCATTGTTTGAATTGTATGACAATGCACCGGGATATGGACCCATCATTTCTAGTCTCCCTCAGCTGTTGAGCAGGTATGGAAAGTTTAAACAGTTTGTGGTTTATCCATCTAAATTGTCAGATTTGAAATATTCTGAGCTACTTGAGAAGATAATAGTTTATGCATTTGGGTGTTTAAGGAAACTAAGACAGTAGCTAGACTTTTAGGTCATGTATGGGCCATAGATTAAATATGACTGAAAGTGTCCCCAAACTCTGCACTGGACAATAACATTCTGGTATTTGTGTGAGTGCTCTTCCCCAAATCTAATATTCTCCATAGTTACGGTTGAAGTCTTTATTCCAAGAAAAGATAATAAAATAGTAGTCAACAGTATGTAAATATGAGGGGAGTTGTCTATATAAAAATGCAGAGAATTAAATCTCTTGGTGAAATTGATTCTCCCTCCTTCCTTTTTGGAATTTATTATATTTGGCCCAGATTGAGACATAAGGAATTGGGTCCTCAATTTTTTTTTTTTTTTTTTTTTTTGAGATAGAGTCTCACTCTGTTGCCTTGGGTAGAAAGTCATGGCATCATCGTAGCTCACAGCAACCTCAGACTCTTGGGCTCAAGCAATCCTCCTGCCTCAGCCTCCTGAATAGCTGGAACTATAGACTCCTGCCACAACAACTGACTAGTTTTAGAGACGAGGTCTCAGTCTGGCTCAGGCTGGTCTCGAACTTGTGAGCTCAGGCAATCCACCTGCCTCAGCCTCCAAGAGTGCTAGAATAACAGGTGTGAGCCACTGCGCCTGGCCCCTAAGGCCCCAATTTTTACCTGGAGTTTGGATTTTTAAGGCAGATAGAGATGAGAAATTAAGTTTTTAAGAAGTGGACTTAATACTGGTTGAGGTTCTTAGAGCTAAACTTAGATAGGAATTATAGATGGTGTAGTGGCTCAAATGTGGATTCTAGGGTGAATGTTTGGGTTTGAATCCTACCCTCAGTACTTGCTGGGAGAGGGTGACCTTGGACAAACTATTATACCTTTTTGCCTATTTTTTCATCTGAAATGGAGATAATAGTCTCTACTTCATAGGGTTATGAGGACCAAGTAAAATAATGATGTATAATGCTTAGAACAATGCCTGGCACCTGGAAATCCTTAGTGTTATTTTAAAAATAATTCTAGGCTGGGCATGGTGGCTCATGCCTTTAATCCTGGCCCTTCCGAGAGTCTAAGGAGGGAGGATCTCTTATGGCCTGGAGTTCCAGACCAGCCTGTGCAACATTGTGAGACCCCACCCCCATCTCTACCAAAAAATAAAAAATTTAGCCAGGTTTAGTGGTGTGTGCCTATAGTCCTAGCTACATGGGAGGCTGAGGTAGGAGGATTGCTTAAGCCTGGATTTCGAGGCTACCGTGAGCTATGATCATGCCACTGCATTCTACCCTGGGTGACACAGCAAGACTCTGTCTCTCAAAAAGACTGCAAAATCAATTTCAGTAGTGATTCTGTCCTTTTATGAAAGCTTGGTGAATGTGAAATTGGTTTTGCTACTTTGTCACTAATCAAACTTTATCTTTTCCTGCTCTACTTTGGCTTCCTCACAGGTTATAAGTTGAAGTATAATATGTATGAAAAAGTCATGATTTTGAATGAATAAATAATATTATTTCACTTATTTAGAGACAAGGTCTGACTTTGTCACCTATGCTGAAGTACAGTGGTGTCATTATAGCTCACTGCAACATCAAACTACTGGGCTCAAGCAATCCTGAGCCTCCCAAGTAGCCACCATGCGTGGCTGTTTATTTTTTGTAGAGACTGAGTGTCACTGTGTTGTCACTGTGTTGCTTGAGCTAATCCTGAATTTCTGGCCTCAAGCAGTCCCACCTCAGCCTCCCAAAAAGCTAGGATTCCAAGTATGAGCTACCGCAAGTGGCCCATATATTTAAATAATCTGTTAGGCTTATTAGGGTGGCTTACGCCTGTAATCCTAGCATTTGGGAGGCTGAGGTGGGTGGATTGCCTGAGCTCACAGGTTCAAGACCAACCTGAGCCAGAGCAAGACCTCATCTCAAAAAATAGCTGGGCGTTGTGACGGGTGCCTCCCAACTACTTAGGAGCCTGAGGCAAGAGAATCGCTTGAGCGCAAGAGTATGAGGTTACTGTGGGCTGTGATGCTATGGCACTCTACCAAAGGCAACAAAGTGAGACTCTGTCTCAAAATAAATAAATAAGTAGTTAGGTGCAGGAACTGTGTTGAGAGTTCAGAATGCAAGTTCCTACCTTCAAGGAACTTATTAATCATAATTTAATATGATAATTATATTAATTACTACATTTGTCTGATTGAGTCCCAGGTTTAACTCCTGTACCAAATTTTACTCATAATATGATAATCATATTTATACACTTATTTTTTTACTCTATAAATAATCAACAGCACTTTTTTAATGCATAATGTGTTTCTCTGGTGAGAGAAAATTGTGTCTTGTAGTAAATGCTGAAATATCAAGGGAGGGTAGAAACATCCAGATCAATTTCCCTGTCAACTAAAGTAGAAACTATAAATAATACTGTTTCTAATAAAAGTATTGTTCTTTTTAAAATTCAGGTTCAATTTTATATACAACTGAATTTCTGCGCAATAGAGAAGTAAAAGAAGCCGTCTCTGTGAGCACAGCTATACACAGTTATAGAAGAATAAATGTGGTAGAAAAGTGTTTTGGTTTTATCTCTTTCCTGATTCCTAATTTGCTACCTACTTTCTATTGTTTGAATAGTAAAGTTAACATGAAGAACTAGATAGTAGTATCAGCAAATGTGATGATGTTTATTTACTTTTGGTTTTACATAAACTTTTTTGTACAACATTAAAGAAAATGGACTTCTTTCTATTTGTATTTTTTTTTTTTTTATTTCTCATTAAACTTTTAAAATTCTTACAGGTGAGGATTGTTTTTTTGTTTTTAAGCTCCCTTAGGCTGGTGAATGCTAAGACACAACATTCTTTGCAGGTTTAGGTCAGCCGTGTTTATGAGACCCTTGCTCCAGTACCTTTCTTGGGCACATACTCCCATACAGTGCCACAGCTCTTTGTGGTGAGGATCTGCCGTTATTTTTGGGAACTACATTTGTCTGATTGAGTCCAAGGTGTAACTCCTGTACCAAATTTTACACTCTTAACAAGTTGTATTACAGAGAACTCCTAGTATATTAACTGATTGCTACATTTTATACCTATCCAGGGTATACAACTATACTTCACGAGTAATAGATGTTAAACATATAGGAACATTAAAATTGGCTAGGTCAGCAAAGCCATAGGAATTGGTATAAAAAGACTTGTCTGGAGCTCATTTAGAGTTTTTCCCCCTACATAATTGGGGCATTCATTATTTGTGTTACGGAATTTTGAACTCTTACATTGAAAAGTTATTTCAATTGACTTGAATTTATATGCATAGAGGTGAAATTTAGGATGTGACAAAAATATTTTGGAATTATCTTAATGAACTGAAATCTAGAAAGAGGGTAGGGGCCAGATTTTATTAGTCCTTAAGAGACAAATAACAAAAAACTTAAACACTGCCAAAATTTGGGGTCAAATTTGGGGGAATAAGAAATTGTAGGGCAAAGGAGTTTGCTGGCTGGGCCATGGTTATAATGGTCAGAGTATACTGTGTCTGCCTTACTATAGACTCGTTACTATAGGCTTAATATAAATGAATCTGTAGGACATAACTTAATGAAAAGAGATTGGTATAGTTAAGTTTTTAATAGACAAATGAAATTTTGGTTATTTCTTTACATTTTTACAAAATGTAAAATTTTGGTTATTTCTTTACATTTTTCTTACAATCACGGGGCTGTTCTCCTGATATTGGATGTTATCAAAGGTATGTTATACTTATGAAAATCAGGCCAAGTGTGGCTGAGCAATTAAATTTATAAACATTAAAGTTTGTATAGTTGGGGTCATCATACTTTCACATGGTTGTAAAGTAGTGACCATTCCATTGCTTTGCAGTAGATGCACCAGTCTCCATAACCAAAGTAAGTGATTTCCTTTAAAAAAGGCACTAGTTCAAAGGCACTAGGCTAGCAGTTCTGCCTTCCTGGTTTACATTATCATATTTCTAATTTAATATAGTTTTACTGGTGAATTCTGAGTATTTCAACTAGTTCCTTAGATTGGGAAACGAGTCCTTCAGATCAGAGGAAGGTAGAAATGGAGATGTGTTGATCCAGCAGCTCATCGTCCATGTTTCCTTCTGGCCGCTGAGTGAAACACTACAGTGACCACTTTTCAGATTTTTGCTCTTGTAATTTGGGGAGGGTGGAGAGAATGTCGACTTTTTCTTGGTGTGTTTTATATAGTAGTGTCAGTAAGGAATGTTTGAGTTGAAGTGTCATCTGATTGAAGGCTATGCATGTCTTTGTAACTTAAGTTTCAACCTAGAAGTTCTTTGTCACTTCATCTCAATATATAGTTAATGTTTGAGTCAGTCATCCATATACTGGGCCCAGGTGAGAAAAACCTTTGATTCAGGTTGTCCGGGTTACTAAGCTAGGGATGTAAGAGATCTGTTTTAAATGTAAACTTCATAACACACAAACATAAATTTTTAATTTGCTCTGATCAGTTACAGGGGGATCCCAATATTCTGTTTTAGGTTTCACTATTCAAGTAGTAGAACCAGGGGGAATCAAATTTTGTGTTTCTGCAGCATTAGAAGGGGGTGCAAGGGCACTGTTTAACACTAGTTAACATGTAAGTTCTTATCATGCTTTAGGAACTAATAGTCTTAAATTGCGCATTCCAGTTATTTACACAGTACTGAATAGTTTAAAATGATCTCTTGATTAATAGACCTGTATTTTTGAGTGCCTGTTATGCTCTAGGCTTATCAACAGATGAAGGCCCTCTTTTGCACTGTATAGCTACAGTATTCGTCGTATTTTTCTTGCATAATCCAAGTAGTACATCTTCTCTATAAAACTACTACATGCCACTATAAAATGTTCTAATAGATTGAGGGAGCAAACCTAAAAGGTTATACTTTTATTTTAAGTTACATTTAGGATTGACTTCTCCCTTTAGAGAAAAGTGAAATTTGTTTTTATTCCCCCAAGTGATGCAGAGATTGTGATTTTTAAAGAAGTATATAATACTTAAAATGGCATTGTAATAATTCTGCACTTGAATCTGTACTGTTCACAGCGTTTTTGGAAGATTTTTTTGCTTTTTAGCATTGTCTTTTAGTCAATTATTAGTTTAGATGTTAAAGGGTTTCATTGAGTTAGCATTGTAACTAGCCAGAGTTTTCTTTTTCCATGTTTAATTAGAAGTGAGAGGTAGAGGTCTTTAAAATTCAGCAGGCCAGCAAGCCGTTGGCTTATAATCCTCTTTTTTAAATGATGTGATTCGTATGTTCTCAGCTTTTTAATGACTTCATTTTTAAAAAACTTAGTCACTGGAGATGAAATGTTTGGAGTAGCTTGTCACTATTTGAGTCCCTCAAAGTTAATGTTTTTATTATTTTATAGCGTTTGCAACAGTATGTGCCAATTGCTAAAACTGTTTCAGAGTTTGCAGTTTTGTATATTTTATTCCAAAGAAGGCTTAGTGATTAACTACAGTACAAGATAGCTTCTGTAACATAAGATCGATTTTCCTAGACTTCTTCCACTTCTTTTATATCACTTACTATTTGGGCTAAACTAGGTTCATTTCAGCCAGTTTGCCTTTGTTTAAATATGTGTTGAGAAACATAATACTATCATTTGATTTGAGCCATGAAACACATTTAAATATTAGCTTTATTTATTAAGCTTGTTTTTGTGAAAAAACTTACTAAAATTTAGACAAGGTTAGATTAAGCCAGCTTAGGTATATTATATTTTAGCGATGGATTGTATTGTAAAAACAAAGATAAATTGGAAAACTATATTATGCTGTTGTGCTGAAGGAAAGGCCAATGTATTTTAAATTTAAATATTTGGTCATTTGGTCATTCAGAGTGTTTAAGCATCATTTACAGTTTGGCTTTGAGAACTTTTCTGGTGTTAAGTTTATAGAAAATGTATAAAAGAAACTGGAGTTTTGGTTATATTTTTATATTTGTAAAGTAAAAGTTTGATTAAAATGGTCACTGTTCTTTTTTAATTTTATTTTATTGTCATTTCAATAAAAAATATTGAAAAGAGAGTGACTCTGTGCTGGTTTTGTTACAGCCTCATTTATGGCTGCTCATCTCTGTGTGCCTGTATGAAGTCTGCACCCTTTTCAGTGTCAGTGGCCAAGGGCTGCTGGGTAAGAGACAGCTTGGCATAATACCCAGGGCCTCATGGTTTGGGCCATCTCGATGTTGCCCTCCTTTTGTGCTCCCTTTGTGTCTTAGCTGTGTTCTCGGCAGATTAAGTTTCCTGAAATGTGATGGGACACTGGATTTAAAACTTGACTAGGAGTTAGGAGTTGCAACACAGTTGTTTTCTCTGTGTGTTGTTCACATCATTAGGGACTCAAGTTTCCTCATCTGCAAAGAATGTTGACCTCTTTTAGTGTTTTTTCCTTAGATTTGCCTAGAAGTCATGTTCTGTGGCACCCACCATGGTTGTCACTTATAATATTGTGTAATTCAATATTAGCATCTTAAATAGAAACAAGTTACCCAAAATATGGGAATATATGTGTGTGTTTAAAAAAACTGCAGCCCTGGCTTGGTGCCTGTAGCTCAAGCAGCTAAGGTGCCAGCCACATACACCAGAGCTGGCAGGTTGAGATCCAGCCTGGGCCTGCCAAACAATGACAACTACAACCAAAAAATAGCTGGGCGTTGTGGCAGGTACGTGTAGTCTCAGCTACTTGGGAGGCTGAGGCAAGAAAATCGCTTAAGCCCAGAAGTTGGAGGTTGCTGTGAGCTATGATGCTACCACACTCTACTCAAGGCAACAGCTTGAGGCTCTGTCTCAAAAAAAAAAAAAAAAAAAAACAACAAAAAACTGCAGCCCTTTGAGCCTTTATATCTGAACAAAAGTTTGAATGAAATCTGATACAGATTTCCTGAAAATTTTACTACTACTGTATTTTGTAGCAAGCACTAAATATATTACAGAAAAACAAAATATTGAACTACATTCATTTACTTTTCCTCTACACACTTGAAGAATTGGTTCTTTTTCCCTATCTATAAGATTTAGCAGTGGACATACCGGTCCAGCAGAATTCTGTGGGAAGACATTTAAGGCTACTGGATTAGAGATGAGATTTTGAGAACCTCAAGCAACAACAAAACCACCCAGTCTTGTTCCACATGATGGTGAAAAATCAATTGAGATCATGAATATGAAGGTTCTCAAGATAATAAAAAAAATGAAAATGGCATTGTATCTAGGTCTGGATTATATTCCATACAAACTGATTTGTCTGAAAGGACACATTTATTTCCTTTAAATCAAATCAGAGCCACTATTCCACAAAGATGGTAGTAATTACAGTCTATCAGTCATTGTTGGAAATGAAGGGCCTGTTTTAAAGTCTCAAATCTAGGAGGCATAAATGGTACTCTGAAAAGAAAATATGGGTGGAGAGAGCTCTAGTTTTTTCATCATGGACTCCACTGATATTTTCTTGTTCAAGCAAGACCAGTTTCTGATGGTGGTGTCTCCCAGCCACAGTTAGGGCTTCAGACTCAGCTAACCTAAATTGTCCCTAAGTCTGACCCACCCTTTTTGGGCACACTAGCATCAGACCTGTGTCCTGCCTCTTCTGGCCCTCATGGAGAAGGATGCAGTGACTAAGCACTAGAAGTATTGGTTGAGACTTCTGAAGGCTTGTTCACTTACTGCCAAAATATTCTGGAGACAAGGATGAGCAGAGCATATTTTTTGGAGTGGGAAAGGAAAAAGTTTGGTAGAAAAATTACTAATTATTCTAGTAAAAGATTCAAACAGGCCTTTTGAGTTTTCTTAAAATGCAAATAAAAACCCCATTTATCCATTGGGCAAGAGACATGAACAGAACTTTCTCCCAAGAAGACAGACAAATGGCCAACAAACACGAAAAAATGCTTATTGTCCCTAATCATCACAGAAATAAATACAAATAAAAATTGCCTTGAGATAACACCTAACCCCAGTGAGAACAGACCACATCACAAAGTCCCAAAGCTACAGATGCTGGCATGGGTCTGGAGACAAGGGAACACTTACGCACTGTTGGTGCGACTGCAAGCTAATACAGCCTTATTTTTTTTATTTTTATTTTTTGAGACAGTCTTATTTTGTTGCCCCCAGTAGAGTGCTATGGTATCACAGCTCACAGCAACACAAAAATGGAAAAGCAAGCATCTAATGTACTCAGTACTAACATGAAACTAGGACATAACCAACTACATGAGCACCGGAGAGAAAAACACAAATTCAAGAAGAGGGGGAGGAGAGGAAGGAGGAGGTTTGGTGATCTCTGATGTAAAGGACACTACGTAGGGTAGTGGCACACCTGAGCAAAGGACTCAACTAACTTGGGTTTACCTAACAAACGCAAACAATGCAACCCAATCGTGTGTACCCTTATAATAATCTGAAATTAAAAAAAAACTTTATATAATAGTCACTTTAATTTCACCTGTTCACATGGTGAATTTCCAAAAAGTTCAAGCTTGTAACATTTTAAGATTACTAAAGGCACATCTATTAAACAGCAACCCTTTTCCTAGGACACGACAAGTTTGGTGTGTGATATGACAGAATTGTGCCTTGGGTTGAATGTAGATCCCTAGCTAGTGCGGTTTAAGAATTACGGTGGCTCAGACATAGACCTGTAAAGTGGAATACTTTCCTGGAAAATTACTATTAAAGTTTAGCATTTCAGTCAAATGCCCACAGGCAGAGAACCAAAGGGAACTGAAGCCTATATAGACCTGATAAAAAAAGCACAAGTGCACACATGTAAAGTCCCCTCCAACTTGAGTAAAGCCAAACTCTCCTTTCATTGAAGACTTTTTAATATGTTTTTAAAGATTCCAGCGACTTGCCTTTTAGTCCCTGGGGGGGAAAAAAAATTCCAAGATGGATGGTAGCCTGGAGAGAATTTTTATTTTCTAATTAGTAGACTTTTCGAATGTTAGGCGTGAAAAAGTCCTTAAAAGATAATTCAGTCCTTTTCTTTAGAAAGTTTGGAAGATTCAGCAAACGTTTACAGAACACCTACTCTGGGCTGGGCAATATTACAGGCCTTGGAGATACAATGAGAGGAGTTAAGACCCGCAAGGTAACACCTTTTCTTTTCTTTTCTTTTTTTAGTTTTTTTCTTCCTTTGTGAACAGCTTTATTGAGATAGTCACAGATTGAAATACAATTCACTGTTTAAAGTATACAATGATTGTTAAATATATTCACCATTGTGCAACCATCACCTCAATTTTACATTTTCATTACTTCAAAAAGAAATTGGTGCCCTTCAACTATCACTCAGTCCCCTCAGACTCCCCCTAAGCAACCATTAATCAACAGTCCACGTTTTTGCCTATTCTGGACATTTCACAATAAATGGACTTTTGCATCTAGCTTCTTGGTTTTAGCATGCTTTCAAGGTCTGTCCATATTTTTATTATTCTGGCTGAATAATACTCCATTTGTGGATTTCCCACATTTATCCACCCACCACTTGATGGATATTAGGATTGCTTTCCTCTTTTGGTTGTTAGGAATACTGCCATCAACCTTTTCATACAGGCTTTGCTTGGAGGTATGTCTTGGGCATGTAACTAGGAATGGAATTGCTAGGTCAAGTGGTCATTCTTGTTTTAACTTTGAGGAACTGACACACTATTTTCTAAAGTAGCTGCACCATTTGTCACATTTGCAGTGTGTAAAGGAACACAATTTTAATTCCTGCAAAATCACGTTCTTTTTTACATTCCGCTGGCGGCTACTAATAAACAGAAACTTAAGACTGAGTAATATTCTTTATTTTGGGGGGGTCAAGGCCTGTATTACTTCCCTTGAGTTTGCCAGTAACCTGCTTTGCAGAGGGGAGCATGTTAAAGGAAATGAAGGGGCAAGTGGCCAGAGGCCCGGCCCGGCCCGGCGATCGGTGCCAGCAGGCCTGGGTCATGCCTGCGCTCGGGTCGGAGCAGGTGCCCTCTGCGTCCGCCGGCCCAGCCGAGCCGTGGTGTCCCCGCGGGGTAATGCTGCGTGCTGGGCCCCACGGCCTGCGCCCGGGAGGCGGCGGCGCGACCGCTGGGGGCGGGGGACGAAGGCCGCGCCCCCGCGCCCGTCCCGCCTGCGTCCCGCTGGGGGCGGCGGCCTGCCCCGAGCCCGCCGAGGCTCTTCCGCGCCGGCAGGGGCAGCAGCGGGAGCGGCGCGGGGCGGAGCGGCGCGAGCAGCCAGGAACGGCCCGGCCCGGCCCGGCGCGGCGGCGGCGGCGGCGACGCCAGAGCCCGTGGGCGCCGTTCGCGAGGCCACCGCGGGGCCCGGCCGCGGCGCGGGGACGCCTGGGGTCCGGAGGCCGCCGCTGCCGCCATGCCTCTGCTCTTCCTCGAGCGCTTCCCCTGGCCCAGCCTCCGCACCTACACGGGCCTCAGCGGCCTGGCCCTGCTGGGCACCATCGTCAGCGCCTACCGCGCCCTCAGCCAGCCCGAGGCCGGGCCGGGCGAGCCCGAGCCGCTAACGGCCCCGCTGCAGTCCGATCCGCCCGAGCCCGCCCGGCCGAGCGCCGGGGGACCCCGCGCCCGCGACGTGGCCCAGTACCTGCTCTCCGACAGCCTCTTCGTGTGGGTGAGCGAGGCCGCGGGGGCCGCGGAGTGGGCGGGGGCGGGGGCCGCTTGTCACCCATTATGGGGGGCGTGGCTGGGCGACGCGCCCCTCCCCCCGGGACCCCCGCGCGGGCGCCTGGGGCGGGCCCGGCCGGGAGAGCGCCGCGGCGGGAGCGGGGTGAGGCGGTGGGGTCCCGGTGCGGGCGGGGTGCGAGGAGGGGGCCCGCGGAGGCCGCGGAGTCGGGGTTTCCGGGGACCCTCGGGGGACCCGGGAAGGTCTCAAAGGACAGGTTCAAGGGGGCGCGTTACCCCGAGTGTCTGGAAGTGGAGGGAAGTTGAAATGCTTTTCCGACTTGGTCAAGCGTGGGAATGTTGTTAGCGGGTTTCCGATGAAGAGGAGAAGCAGCAGCCCGAGCGAACTTGACTTTGGGGGAGTTTGGGGCATTTGGGTGTGTGTGGACGTTCCCGTGGGGGAAGAACCGTCTGCATCCACTTTTTTCCTTTTTTATGCCGTTTAATACGGTGTTTTGGTTGTCCTCTTGGGTGAAACAAACACTCCACAGACCTTCCTTCCTTTCCTGCTGCTTTTACCTGATGATTCACAACGGTTTCCTTAGACGTCTCAAAGCAGCAAAACATTCGGAGGCAAGAAGTAACTTATCATTTTAACTCCATAGTTCTCCTTTTCGTGATCCATTTTAAAACAAGGTGTTTAGGTTGTCTGCCCCTGCAAGATAAGCAGCATTTACAAGGAATAAGTGCTGGTTTCGTGTATTAGATAATTTCAGCCGAGGCAGATGAGCAGTAGTTTGGCTAAAGAATTTTGCCTTCTCCTTGGCCTTGAATGCCTCTTACGTCAACCCCATAGTGAGCAGAAAAGTTACTCCAGGATTTAAAGTCTGTCACTTGGATTTACCATGGCTTCTTGGATCTTGTCTCCTGCGTGTTCTCATTTGGGGCTGCACTTGTAGGCTGTAAGTGACTGAGATGTTAATATTCCAAGTTTATGGAATGAATGCAACTCATTTGTCATAATTAATCCCACTGTGCTTCATAAGGAAGCAGTGGGATTTATGAACTCTGAGGGCTGTGCATTAAGTCTCCTGGTCCTTCTGATGCAGAGTTTAGTACAAGGCAGTGAAGGGTGAAGTACCTGGTTCTCTACAACTGTGTGAAGCTGAACTTTACATTACCAAAGAAGGGAGAAGAACCCACATCTTTTGTCTAATTTCAAATCTATTTTTGCATTTGAGTTAGCAGGTAAGCAAAGTGATGTGAAGACTGCTTTTGCCAAATTTTAACATTATTAATATAGTCTTCATATCTTTTTTAAAGTCTAAAATACAAATAAGGCTGAGAAGGAACTATTTTATTTATTTGACAACCGGTATTGCTTAATGATTTTCTTTCCCTAGGAATTTCTTCTTATAAGACTCATGTTCAAATCTAAAGTTGATACATTTTCATAAAACTTTAAGTCCGTTGAATTTTCGGTGAAAATTTTTATTTTTAAGACAATTTCCATTCTCAGCTTTTTCAGTTGAGGTCTGGTCTCATCTAAGTCTGCCATTTTTTCCTATTTGATACTTTCATTTCTCAATTGATGCTCATAGTGGTTTTTTTTCTGTCTTTCCTTTGGGATCATCACATGTTTATGTTGTTCTTCCTTGGTTTCTCAGACCCTTTAGCAGCTGAATAGAAGTCTTAATCTCAAAGGCCTTCCTCAGTGGCCTGACAGATAAAGTTGTTGAGTGAATACTGTGTGTGGTGGGGCCTTTGTCAAGTGGTTGTTCCTTGTACTCTCCCCACATTCTCTTGAATTCAGATTCATTTTTTTTGTTTTTTCAAAAACACAGCCAGCCCAGGCCATGGAACACAAAACAAACCTGATCCTTCTGCCAGTTTGCAAATCCTGCTAGCTACTATTTAGCATGTTGAAATCTCTGAAGCTTTGTAGAGCACAATTTAGAATAATATAGGTCTGATGCCAGCCATTTCAGGAGGTTTTTCAGTTGAAGGTGTGTTTTTGAATAACACTTTCCTCTACTCTCAATAAGATGGCAAAAGTTAATAAGTATATACATATAAAATACAGTGGAGTTTGGAGGAAGGAGAAAGGAATTTTCCCTAGGGAAGGACTCACGGAAAGTGGTTGTGAAACTTAGGCTTAGAAGTAGGGAATGGTCTCAACAAGCAGTGAAAGCTATTTCAGGTAGAGAAAATAGCATGTGAAGCTCAATGTGGCATAGGAGAGGACAGTACTGGGCACGTGCAGAGTGAGAGAGTGGTCCATAAACCGGGCTGTTAAATAAAGTCTGTTGGATCTTCTCATTTAAGAGGGGGGTTGAGAAGGTGAAGCCAAGTAGGTGTATGGTAGGAGGGGCCAGGTGTCAGAGACAGGAAGGGGTAAGCAACCCGTTTGAAGGTTTATTTCTCAAAATCTGGCCCTCTGGCAGATGGGGTTTAGTTCTCCTTGGGGTATTTGTAAAATGTAGTTTCCTTGGCTTTAACTGAAGAGGAGAGAGGGTGGAGCCTTGGAATCTTCATTTTAATGAATACCTTCAGTGATTCTAGGCACACTGTTGGTTGAGAAACTGACCTGGGGCGGGGGGATGTGGTGGTGTGTGAAGATCTTTTGACCTTGCCTCTCTATCAAGGAGTGTGGGCATTATTTGTGGACTGTGGAAAGCCATTGATGGGGGTTAAGTGAAGGTGGAGCATGGAGGCCTGGGAGGGCTGTCACAATGGATGATTTTTTTCAGAAGACAGTCTGTGGAAGCAGAGTGGAAGATGGGTTTATGTAGAGTGGGAAGAGTGCAGGAGATCACCTAAAACCACCTCCTTCCCTGGGAGGCTTCTCTGGGAGACCTGATATTGAAAACAGGTTGAGGGGGGGCTCTTTAGGGTTTTTACACTAATAATTATACAGATTTGACTTGATCTCTTGTCTCCATAAGTCTTTTTAGAACTTCTATTCTAAAGTTTTATTCCTCATAAGTTTGTTATTCATTTCTAGTCTTACCTTACATTACTCAGATGTCACTTCCAGCATTTTTTTGGATTGTTTAGGTGTTTTGGGGTTTTTGCTTATTTATTCTTACTCATTATTTTTATCACTTTCTTTCCCTTTTCTGTTTTTTTACAGATTCACTTCAGAAATTTTAAGAGCAAGACATGTAGATGGAGAAATAGAAATGTGAAACGTGTTAAGGTTCTGACTCAATTATATGCAAATAATATAGTATTATTGCCTTCTTTTTAGGATTTTCTTAGTAATTCTCCAAACAACTTAAATAGAAGTCTGGAGGGGGAAAAAACAAAACAAAACACCAAAACCAAAAAAGGATAAAACTGAATTGGCTATTTAGAACAGACTGGCAAAAGGTGGCAGCCTATTTTTGTGCAGTCTTAGCAGCTAAGAATGGGTTTTACATTTTAAAATTTTAGAAGGTTGTAAAAAAAATTAATAAGAATATAGAGCCTACAGTATTTACGGAGAGCCCTTTAAAGAAAAGTTGCCAACTCCTGTTTTAAAGAGCCTATTAGAGTCACATAATTATAAAACTTAAGAGCTAGAAGTGACTTCCTAGGTTGGGGTCTTTATGAATTGAATACCCCAAAGTATATGGGAGAAGAATGTTAGCTCCAGAAATGTTGGGGCAGAAAAAGGGAAAAAAAAGTGCTACACTTATAAGTCATTAGCTATGGGCCTAGATGACTTCTAAATAAAGGAAACACCTTCTGGGTATGGGGCGAGGGGACTGCTATTTGATTACTAGGTGTGCTTTGCGTACATGTACTTGCCCTCCCTGAAAGAGGAACTCAGCAATTATTGATGTGGTAATGGGGAGTATGTATCTTAGTATTTTGTACCTATCTCTGGGAGGCTGCAGAGAGGTAATAATGCATGACTTGTCCTGAAATGGAGGGAACCACCAAATGGTGGTGGGAAAGGAGGTATCTTGATGTCAGTTAGAAGGCTGAGACAAGACTCCATGTCATCAGAGACTGATAAAGAATCCCCTACTGGTGGCCACCTTAACAGGGTCAAAGCTTTCTGTAGCCACACCATTTGTTAATCACTTTCCTACCTTTTCCTCCCAGGCGGGCCTAACTACTTTATAATTTGGTTTCTGTTTTTTTCTCAACAGAAAAGTAGAGTCATTCTGGGAGGGAAATTTTCTTGCAGGGCCTTCGAGTAAGGGGCATTAATGGTAATCTTGGTTCAGTAAGGATTGCTTGGATCACTGAGTTCTGACCTATTACAGACTATTCAGGAACAAGCAAAACTTGTTTTTGTTTTTGTTTTATTTTCTGTAGACCAATAAAAAAAATAAAGGCATTTGGTGAGATTAGATGGGAAAAGTATTTAAGTTTTTTATAGCAGTATAGCTGTGAGAAGCTTTCCAGTAGTATTTTAGTATAGTAGGAATACTGTGTGTTTGAACAAGCTTAACTTGTGACTTTGGCCACCCAGTTTTGGTTCGTTATTCATTCCTATGTCATATGGCAAGAAAAATAACATGGACTTTCGAAACTGGCCAGATTAGTTTAGTAGATTCTAAACTTTAAAACAATTAATTAAATAGGTAATATATGCTTGTGGTACAAATGTTAAATGCTACAAAAGTAATAAGCAGTGAAAAGGACCTCTCTTCCCACTCCCTGCTTCCTTCTGCCAGAAATGGCCATTACCAGCCTCTAGTTAATTAGTGCTGGTGTTAAGTGGGAGACGGAGTAATATCCATATTGATCAAGTCTTTTAACACAGTTCACATCTACATACTATATAAATGTGTGTGTACATGTTCGTTCTTTCTTACACAAAGTGTACCATAACATAGTAATCACATTTCTGCACTATGCTTTTTTTTCAGTGAATAAATTATCCTGAAGTTTCTATATAATGCTAGTAAGTATAAAGCTGCCACTTTGGTTTTATTAACTTCATTTATATTCCATTAAATGGAAGTTTTATAATTTATTCAACTAAGTTTCCCTGCTGGATGTTTATTTTTCATTTTTCTGCTATTATTAAATAGTAATCTAATGAATCCCTGTAAGTTTGGATTCTACCTACAAGAAAAAATTATTAAGAGTTAGCTCTGTAGAGCAAATGCTTTGGGATTTGCTTTTTAAATGAGGACTGGTACCATTGTGTTTCTTTCCATACAGGTTAAATATCCCTTATCTGAAATGCTTGGGACCAGAAGTGTGTCAGATTTCAGGTTTTTTTTCAGATTTTGGAGTGTTTGCATACACATGGTGAAATACCCTGGGAATGGAACCCAAGTATAAACACGAAACTCATTTATGTTTCATTTACACCTTACACACATACCTGAAGGTAGTTTTATTTTCTTTTGATAACACTGGACAAACTGTGTGTTGTGTACCTGTATTTTGACTGTGACCGGTTGCATGAGGTCAGGTGTGGGATTTTCCACTTGTGGTGTCCTATTGGTGCTCAGTACGAACAGGTGCTTAATTTGCTGCATTTATTTTTAAAATTCATATGCCTACATGCAAAAATGGGAAGAATTCTCTTTTAAAAATTTACATTTTAATTAAGCTTGGAGCATGTTTGGGGTATATGGCCTGAGGGGTTGTGGGGTTTTTTTGTGTTTTATGACATTTCTCTCAATTAACATGGCTGAGATTGACTGGAGTAGATCACAGCAAAGATGAGCCTTTTTCCTGTCTCTTCCATCACCTTGAAAATTCGCTTTCCAGGCTCGGTGCCTGTGGCTCAACGGGATAAGGCACCAGCCATGTACACCTGAGCTGGCAGGTTCGAATCCAATCTGGGCCCACCAAACAACAATGGCAGCTGCAACCAAAAAATGACTGGGCGTTGTGGCGGGCACCTGTAGTCCCAGCTATTTGGGAGGCGGAGGCAGGAGACTCGCTTGAGCCCAGGAATTGGAGGTTGCTGTGAGCTGTGATGCCTCAGCACTCTATCCAGGGTGACAGCTTGAGGCTCTGTCTTAAAAAAAGAAAAAAGAAAATTCGCTTTCCAGGGTATCTGGACCATTTCGAATAGGTCTGTTACACAAGGAGTCACACATTAGGAAGTCACAGATTGGGATGTTTTAGGTAATGAGGCTTTTTTTCCCTCTGGTTATTTGAAGGATTTTAGTACCAAAACAGTTTCTTTTATAAGCAGAACTATTTTTGTTTCACTCTCTTAAGAATATATCACGTACTTCTTTGCCCTGTTCGGCAGGCAGAATAGAACTTAATTTAGTCATTTGTAATGAATCAAGGCTTCCATTATGTCTTCTCCCAAAGCGATGGATAGTATGAGATGCTGAAGAGATCTGAGGGAGCCTGCTTTGTTAAATTACTCTCTTCCATTACTTTTCTTTCCTTTACATTATCATTTGCTTTTAAAAGTAGAGGGAAGAATGTCTTGGGAAGAGGAGTATGGTCTCTTTCCTCTAAACTTAGTGAATCCCAGGTTGAAGCAGCCTTTGCGTTGAGTTGGTGTTCCTTTTCATTTGATCTCAGCAAAAGTCGTCTTTACTGTCTTTATCAAGGTGCTTTGACTTTTGTGGTTCGTTTGGAGTTTTGAAAATCATTGCAGCATCAGTTGTGTGATATACCACCCTAACAGCTTCATCAGGGACAGCCCACTCTTCCATTTTGTAAGCGTAAGGATTTATTGTTTAGGTGTAAGAATTTCTATCTCTGAAGTATTAAAAAAAAAAGTTTCCTCGCAGACTGTAGAAGGAGGCCTTTGTTTTGCATTGGTGTCTTTCATTTCTCAGCCCCTTCACCAGATTTCTTTTCCTCTCTTTTCTGTTCCCACCCTCCACTCCCCTATAAGGCTCCAGAACCTTTACTTTGAAGCCAATACCAAGCATGGGAGAACATTTAATTTTTGGTTGGCAGATTGCTCCATTACAATATGTGTTGAAATGTACCTATTTTTTTGGTTATATTAGATCTTCATGGTCTTGTGACCTTTTTCTGACCATCGATACTCCTACTCCCTCAACCTTCTCTTAGTTTCGGAGGGAAGGATATTTGGGTGCTGGATTTTACTTTCCGTGATAACTTTCTACAATAGTTTTCTTTAAGGCCGTCAAAATCCTAATGTAGGAAATGATATGCTGGGGAAGTCCCTGCAGGTCACAGGTTGATACAGTTTTATAGGTGCAGTCCATGGTTTATGTGCACTTCAGTTAAGACTGAAAGGTAAGGTGCTCTGCTAGCGGCTGCATATTGGGACAAGGAATTGTGAGTTCACAGGTAAGCTCATGCGTCTCTTCGCCACTCCTCATCTTGACCCCACTACCCATAAAAATGTCCCTACTTTTGGAAAGCCTCATTAGAAATGATGGTAGAATTCCTAATAGGAAATTTTTAGAGCTGCTTTATTTTTCAGTGGGAGGAAATAAACTTCCTTTCTTTGGTTTGTGTACAGGTTCTAGTAAATACTGCCTGCTGTGTTTTGATGTTGGTGGCTAAGCTTATCCAGTGTATTGTGTTCGGCCCTCTTCGGGTGAGCGAGAGGCAGGTAAGTCTAGACAGCATGGATTCTTGTGACCAGATACACATTTTTTTGTAATTTCTATTTGGTATAATTTCAAACTTAGGAAATCAGTTCCATGAATATAACAGACTCTTATACACTTTTTATCTAGATTCACCAGTTATTCATATTTTGTTCCATTTGCTTTAATATTCACTTTTTACTCATAAATACATTTTTTGGATCCATTCGAGAGTAAGTTATAGACATCATATTTCTTTACCCTCTAAATACTTCAATATGTATTTCCTAAGATTAAGGACATTTTCTTAATATAACTACAGCACAATGCTTAAGATCAGGAAATTTAGCACTTTGTTTAATCCAGTCTGTATTCAGTGTAGCCAAATTGTCCTAATATTGTTCTTTATAGCTATTTCCCCCATGGCTTTTTTTTTTTTTTTTTTTTTTTGGAGACAAAGCCTCAAGCTGTCATCCTGGATAGAGTGCCGTAGCATCACAGCTCACAGCAACTTCCAATTCCTGGGTTCAAGCGAGTCTGCTGCCTCTGCCTCCCAAGTAGTTGGGACTACAGGCACCCGCCACAACGCCCGGCCATTTTTTGGTTGCAGCCGTCATTGTTGTTTGGCGGGCCCGGGCTGGATTCGAACCCGCCAGCTCAG
>CAUYRH010043254.1:0-32417 GCA_963574655.1 Perodicticus potto | reverse complement strand
CTATACTTAATAGATTTGATGTGTATCCTTGCAATATGAACCATAGGAATTGTCTTAACACAATAATTAAGTAACTGAGGTGAAGGCTATATTAACTAGTTTGATGTAAGCATTCCTAATTATATATAAAATCAGCACATTATACCCCATAAAGTCATCAATATATACAAGATCTATGCGTTTAACTTAATAAAAACTAATGACAGATTTCTGAGGAGGGACAGACTGCCTGTTGGTTTCAATAGCACATTCCCTGGTGGGAAATGACGTCTTCCCTGGGATGAATGGGAGATAATAACCAGGGAGTTAGTCATACAGTGCTTAGACATGGCATAGAATGAGCCTCCGCAAATTGGGGACTCCCAGAGATAACTGGTACCTTGCTACGGAGTCTTAGAAGTCAAGGACTAAGTGTCTTCTAGATGAGAAATTCAATTTAACAGTGACCACCAAATCTAGACAGTTTCTAAAGTATGAATTGTGTGATGGGTGCTATGTTAAGTGTGAAGGACACGCGTTGATTCACTTAATCCTCACCATAACCCACTAAGATAGATAAGCACTACGTCGTCCCAATTGTGAAGAAGCTGAAGCACAGAGAGATTAAGAAACTGCTTGAAAACCACACAGCTATTAATCAGAATAAAAGGGCATAAAATGCAGCATACACTTTAGAAAGAAGTTATAACACGTGTGAGGTTAAGCAAAAACTATGAGAGGTGAGGAGGGAAGAACGTGGGGAAATGCATATTCAAGTCCTCAATTCTGTGGTTCAAATGGGAGATGCCAAAGGGACTCAGAAAAGTAAAGATGAGCAATAAAACTTACTAAAGAGGACTTCAGGGTGGGACAGAATATTTGTGGAGTAACTACATTCACAAAATCTCTTCTAAGCTCTTATCGCCTCATCTTAATAATAGCTCTTAACGGGGATTATCATAACCCTCATTTTACGGACCAAGAACCAAGGCTTGCAGCCAATTAGTGGCCAAGTGGACAAGTCCCTACCTCATCTCTAGGGCTGACTCCAAATCCTGAGCCTTTTTCAGCCCATGCTAAAGACACAGAAAAATGGACCTAGGGCGAGGGCGGGGGGCACTGGACTGAAGGATAAGTGGGTTCCTGGCTTTGTAGCAGAAAAGAATTCAAGAGCAAGCTAACAGAGTAAAGCAAAAATGAGTTTTCAAAGTTACAAAGAAACAGAAGGAGGGCTTGCTCTGCAGGCAAAGCAGTAGCTCTCAGAGCAACTGAGAACAGCCCTTGTGAGTTCCCAGCATCTTATTGCACATGTGACATTTGATTATGTAGTAAGTAGAGGGACGATTATTCATAAGATTTCTGGGAAAGGGATGGGGAGTTCCTGGAACCTTGGGTTCCTCTCCCTTTTAAAACCATGCAGGACCACTTCCAGGAGTTCCCATGGGATTTGTAAACTGTCCTGGTGCTGGTGGGAGTTTTTTTTTTTTTTAGCTAATAGATTAAACTAGCATATAATGAACAGCGAGGGCAACCTGAGCTTGTTTTCTGTGGCCGCCTTGGTGATAGCTGGTTTGGCTGGCTTCTCTACGCCTCCTGTTTCATCAGAGACCTTGGTCTGGTCTTACAGAGAAGAGCCTGCAGGTTCTGTCTCACCTGCAGAGCCGATTTCCAATCTGAGGGGACGTTCCTGCTTCTTGGCAGTGTATCTCAGCTCTGGCCCCTTGGAAGCCCACAATGAATAGCATAAAGCCATTAGTCCCACTGGCCCAGGAAAGCACTAGTTGATGCTTGTTGTCTGAGTGTAATTAATAATAATGCCCAATTGAACTTTCCAAAGTGGTGGTGTTTGAAGGAAAAATTATAAAGCCACCATAACTCTGAGCAATGCTTCCCTAGGGCCCATATCTGCAATGTAGAACAATGCATGTCTACAACCTTTCTTCCTGTTGGGAACATCGTTGGGGAGCTCTGGCTGAGGGATGAGAGCTCCAGATGAGACTAAGTTTAGGATAACAGGTGTAGAGAATTTTCTAGTTTATTCCACTCACTGTCACCTCCAGTCCCAACTAACTAGTAGAAGTGATTGTTCCTTAAATAGAAGATCCAGGAAGAAGGAAAATAAGAAGAGGAAGAAGAGAAAAGCAGAACAGGCTGTTTGCCCTTCCTTAGCGAGAGACCTGAATTCATTACCTATTCAGGAGTGAAGATCCTTGCAGCAAATCACCTGGCCCCCTTCTCTATGACTAAGGTGACCCAGATTCCTTCAACTTTCAAGCCATTTTACATGTCACTGCCAACATCATTCTGAAAACCAACGGCAACTTTTCTGAAATGTCTTTCCACGACCCATCCCTTTTCCAGGTAGACAGTATTAAGAAGACTGGAGAAAGCAAACCATGACAACCTTGAAGCCCCAAGATAGCCATTGTGAGAAACAGATTCTCGTTTCTCAGGGCACAGGTTGGCAAAATTCCAGTGCTATGGAGTGAAAGAGCAAAGACTTGGAATCAGGCAGAGCTGGGAGTTGAATCCCAGCCCTACACCAAGCATGATGCCATATTATTTTTCCTGCCTAAGGGAAGAAGACCAAACCAAACCCTGCCTAGATTGGAGGCTGTGACTCTAGGAGGTTTCATGCTGGAGTCCAGCAGTGCATTTGCTCAGAAGCTCAGATGATCTGTCACTTAGTTCACATTAGTAGATTCATTAGGAATAAGACAGGGTGTCAATAATAATGCAACTTGCAGGAGGCATTATAGATTTAAAATTCTGTGGTCCTATGAACAGAATTTAGACAACTCCTCCTTACAGGAGAGAGACAGGAATAAGTCAATGATTTTTCTCCCTTCTTTCTTTGGGAAATTCCAGGTGAGGCCAAAAGCAATGTTTAGAGAGCCACAATGGTGCAAGGCTTTGGAACCAGGTAGACTGACACCCCAACAGGTAACTGTGGAGCAGCAACTAATTATTTTAAGTTCTCTTTGTCCCGGTTTCCTTATCTATGAAATGGAGACAATGCCCACTTCATATAGGTGTTGTAAAACTTACATAGCATGGTTGTTTCAAAGTTGTGGACAGAGCACGCACAGGTCCTAGCCATAAAAACTCCTACCATTGTTCACTCTTTGTCCCCTGCCATCATCTGACCTGAATGCTCAGAGCTACCTAGGCATCCTTCAGGTTGGACTTCTGACTATCTGCACACTGCAGAAAGTTTGGCCCTGCTTTGAACTTCATCAGAGCAGGAAATGAGTGTTTACTCATGTTAAATCACTGAGATTTGGGAGTTTATTTGCTATAGGGTGTCCAGTTAGCTATTTCTATAAAATAAGCCCTTTTAGACTTAGTGACATCTCTGAACTAAATGCTTGTGTCCCTTCAAAATTCATACATTAAAAGATGATGATATTTGAAGGGGACATCGTTGGGAGATAATTAATTCTGAGATTAGTTTCCTTGTGATGCTATTGTGCCTTTATAGGAAGAGACAGCAGAGAGTTGCCTTTTATCTTCACTTTCTGCCATGGGATGGCACAGCAAGAAGAAAGCAAGCCAAAAAAAGAGCCTTCGTCACAAGCTGACATTCTGCCCATAGACTTCCCAGCCTCGAGAATTATAAGAAAAAAAAACCTCAAACAAAATGTTGTTTAATCCACCCCGTCTATGGTGTCTTATTATAGACAGCCAAGTGAATATGACAGTGACTTAAAACAACAACCATGGATCACATCCCAGAAATCAATGGGATGGGTGACCAGTTTTGCTTATCTTGACCTGGTGTTATTTGACCTCAGTTGGGCTCCCTCGTCCATCTGAGGTTGGCTCAGTTGGCTGTGGGCTAGCTGGTCTAGAATGGCATGGTAGGGGATTCGTTCCCTTTGTTTCATGTGGTCTCCCATTCTCTATCAGGTTAAACCACACTGGTGCTAATGGCAGTGGCAAGAGTCCAAAAGACACAGTGATACATGAAAAGCCTGTGAAAGCTAGGCTTGGATTTGACCAGAGTCACTTCTGCCTCACCCTTTTAGCCAAAGCAAGTCACAAGGACAGTCATATTCATGGAGTGAGGAAACAGAGTCCAGCCCTGACCAGAGAAACGGTGAGATCACATGGTGAGAAACCTAGAAATGGGATCCGTTTTTGTAGTCAAACCACTATATAGCACCTAGTGTCATCATAACTAGGACTATCACACACAGCTGGTGATGACAGAGGCGGAACATGGCTGAGGTCAAAACTGGAGCTCTTTTGTGGATGCTATGTGATTACCTTCAGGAAAACAAAAACAGATTTGATGAAACTAATAAATGAATCCTTACGCAAACTTCCTGAAGCTGCACATGGGGGGGAAATTTTCCTCTTCCCCCTCGTTATCCACGGCATCCTCAAGACTGCTGAGGAAGTGGGAAAAGCTTTATTCTACTTTCCAGGTTTTGTTCTTCACACATGGAGTTCTCTCCCTGATTAGTTCTAACTGGATGGTCCATATTAGGTCACAGCAAACCCCAAAGTTGAGTAGTTTACAAAGGATCCATGAGTGAGCTGCAATAGAGCCAGCTTCATGGTTACCTGGGCAACAGCTATCTCCACCTGAGTTGCCAGGTAGCTCCCTGCATTCCCGATGTGGGCTATTCTTAACAGAAAGGTGGAAAGCTTCACATGTTCAGTGGACCCCAGGCCTTTTTAGGGAAGGGATTGTTATTTCCATCACTTTCTGCAAGTGTGTCACCCAGGCTGGCTTCAAAAGAACCAAGTTTCTCCATGTTCTCAGTCAGACAAGCCTCCTCTGAAGCTTCAGGTGTCCTTAGAACTCTCACTAATGCTCTTCTCAAAGACTCACCATCAGAGAAGATCTAACAAGGAAGTAACTGATGAATCATCTTGTCAGTTTCTACCACGTGATAGAAGGATGGCTGATGTCCCAAGAAGAAGGCCATTTATCCAAGGTTATACAGGTAGTGGACAGTAAAGCCCAGACCAGAATCTGGATGCAGGTGCCGTGATCTATAACAGAGGAGGCATGGTTTTTGGATTCAGCCTGATCTAAATTCTAGTCACAACTCTCACAATCACAGCTGTGTGACCTAAGGCAAAGACTCAACTACTATGTACCTTAGCTTCGTCATATTTAAGAAAAGGCATAGTTTACCTTTCCTGGGGGGTCATTGTGGCATTTAAGTGAGAAAACATATACAAAGTACCTATAAGGCCTGCTGGCACATAGTAGGTGCTCAAGAGGAGATAACCTTTATATTTTTCCTGAAGCCAGAGTGGGAATGGAATTAGCGGTAGGAAAGAACCAGGAGCAGTGGTTAAAAGAATGACTTTTCCTGAAATCTATGAATCTCTTCAATTGAATGTGAGTTTCATAGAGAGCAGAAACGTGGTCTGTTTTATTCACTGCTATGTTTTCAGAGTCTGAACATGGAGGACAATACACATTTGTAGAATGAATAGACAGATTACTCTTAGGTCACTGGGGTAATGCATTATACAAGTGCGATTCTTTTCACTCCAGGTATGGGTTAGAAGCTCAAAAGATATGCTCTTGGTAAATCTCCCTCTCCCTCCTGCATGGAATTAATGCACAAGGAAGGCAGGAAGGGCAGCTCAGATGCTAAGTATAAGGGCCTCAGACCAGAGGGTCCTGGATCGAACTCCAGCTCTGTGATCCACAGGCCGTATATCCTTAAGTATGTTATTTAACCTCTGTGAGCCCCCATTTTCCATTTATGATGAGAGTGATAAAATTATCTCTTTCAAAGGATTGGTGTAACAAAGGAGAACAAGGATGCTTGCTTAGCTTAGTGGCTGACACAGAGCAGGGCTCCATCAAAGGTAACTGCAACACACAAAAATAAATACAGCCCATATCCTTGTCTCCTTCTTGGGAAGAGGTGAGCCTAGCTTCTCTGTTAGGCACCAGTGGATTATTTAAGTAAACAGACCACAAAAAGACCGCAGTGACCTTTCCATGGCCCCCTACCTCACCATGTGTCCACCCAGCTCTGAGCCCCAGAATCCTAGTCTGTTACAGACAGACCAGTGGCCACAGGTCTTTATAAGCCAGAAAGAAAACTCATCATGAATGGGCACCAGTTCTGTGCCATCTACCTTCTCTGTACTGTGTCCCCCTCTGGAATTTGGTATAAAAGGAACCTGCCATGGAGGACACTTCCTCATTTGCTTGGCCAACAGGGGGCAAATTAACGCAAATAAGGACCCAACTCAAGTGCCCACTTGAGACCCCTCGGTTTAAATATTTATGCCCTTTTGTCCTTTCATCCTCACCTCACTTCTTAATGTTTCCTTTCCCTGTTTTAGTGTATGATTTCTGGCAGTATACCTCAAATACTTTGTGAAGTATAATAAAGATAGGTATTACTCAATAATCCCATTATCCTTTTAACAACCCCAGAGAAAGAGCATGGTTACATTCATTTTATCTGTATAATAAATAGCCTCAGGGAAGTTAAGTGACCTGCCCAACTGCTCACAGGTATCATCAGTGACAGTGAAATTCAGGCCCTGTCAGTCTGGCCCCCGGGCCCACCTCCTTCCCCTGCACCAGGACCCTCTCACCTGGGCCTCGGGTCCTCTACTCTCCCTCACTTTTGTCTTCCTCCTCTTCTCTCTGCAGGAAACCACTTCTGAGCTTAGAATTATCTGCTGGAGGCAAATTCTCAGAAAAGGAGCTATGGAGTCAAAGGACATGAGCATATTTATCCCTTTTGCCCAGATGCTATGGAAAGGCAGGATCCCACTCCAGACGCCCAGGGAGGGATATTATCTGTGAGAGCTCAGAGCCTGTTAGCACTGGGACCAGAACAGCAGCCAGTGCCCCCCACCCGGAGCTGCTCACTTTTTCTCCAATTTAATAGCTCCCCTCCCTGTCCTGTACACCTCCCGCCACTATCACGGCCTTCCGTGAGCTGGCAGCTGTCCTTCAGAGTGGCAGCAGGGAGCTTCCTGGGAAAGACAGGGGTGACCCCCAGCTCATTGGAGGGAACAGGCTTGTCACTAGTGTCTGCACTGCAGACACATCAGAGAAGCAAGGCAGGGAGGGGAGGCAGAACCACCACGTCTCTTCCAAGGACTCTGCTTAATATGAAGCCAGTGGTCCCCTCTGATAATGAAGCAGGTTACACAGACAGCAGGCACACGGTGTTCAGACAGACAACAGTGTCCGGACCCGTGCTGCTCCCCCTCAGTCTGCTTTAACTGGGCTCATCGCTGGGACAGTTGCTGTGAGGATTAAGTGAAATAACCCAGGTAAAATGCCGTCACCATGCCAGGGTTAATGCCATTACCAAGGTTAATAAAAGGGATTTACACATATTAATTGAATTTGTAGTGGTTTACAGTTTACAACGAATCTTTACATATATGGCAGTTACAATAGCTTCAGTAAGGAACAGATCTCAAAGGCCTGGAGCTAATCTTTAATGGGGCGTAAGAAAGAGGAATAAACTCACCAAGACGGACTCCGACTTTCACCCTCCTCTCGCTCTACCTTGGTTCTAGGCTGAGCAGAGGCCCTGTTTGCCAGCGATGGTTCTGGTTTCCTCCTACTATGTGGCCCTCCCCCACTCCCACGAATGCACTGGTTGAGATGCTGAGCGCTGTGATCACCCTACTGCCAGGTGCCATGTGCCCAGAAAGTGGTCAAAAGTTTAGATTCTGTATTCTGAGTTTTTCACTCAGTTGCTGGGTGACCCTGGGAAAATCACTTACCCTCTGTGGACCTTAAGTTCCTCATCGATAAAGTGAGGGCAACCTAGGACGCACCTTATAGGGTCATCGTGAAGGGGAAAGGAGATATGCACGTAAAAATGTGAGCCTGGCACCAAAAGAACCTGCAATACTTATTACTCAACGATATTTATTCTTTTGGGAAAATGATGAGTTACTCAAAATGCTTCTGGAATCCCATTTTGGTAGGCTTACTCCATCAAAAAGATCAGAAAGTAAAGGACCCCACACACACATACAGTCAACAGGGGCTTTGGGTATTTCTTAGTCATGACAAATGGCAACTAAGAGTGTTGATACCAGTGAAATTTCACCCTTGGCGTCCTTCACATAGTTGCTGCTGGTATATATTAGTGATTGGCGGCCAGGGGTCATGTGAAATATTTGCAGCTGGTCAGCAGTGAATGGAAGTCCAGGATGGCTGTATTTAACTTGGACTATGACAAGGCCAGCAGGAGTGAACTTGCCCATGACCTTGACTATTCATTACCCTCTGTGACTCTCTTCTGATGAGAGAGGCTCCCTCTCCTCCAGCCTGCTCCATTCCCTTAACAAGGAGAGCAGAGGACTCAGGCAGAGGCTAAGGAAGGGTAGCTTTGTATTTTCATAAAGCCCCAGGGCTCCAGAATGGTAGGGCCGCAAAGGGCTCTGCCCAAGGACCACTCTCATTTCACACATGGGAAGTTGGGGCACAGAGAGGACCAAAAAGTGCCTGAGGTTACAAAGCAACTTAATAGAGGAGTAGGACCTGGGGCTCCTGGATTGAGTTCATTCCTCCTGCTACAGCAAGCTTTTCGTTCTATTCATGTGGGTCCTTAGAGGGATACTGGGTCCTTCTTGGGCTCCTTCCCCAGCTGGTTCACCCATGATTTTCCTCTAGGATCATCACCTGGCCCCAATCTTAGAGCTCAAAGAGATTTCCATAGAGAGAGAGTGCATGGGCTTCTCACCAGCTTCACAATCATGCTCCTGGTGGCAACGCACCCCTAGGCAGCCAGCCCAGCCCCCTCCAGCTGTGGCCCTCTGTGTCATGTGGCCAGGCCCCACAGTGCCCTGAAACATGCCTTATACCACCTCTCAGCCTTTTGACTCATCTGCAGGGTTTTCCTGCCAACACAAAGGAGCAAGACACGGGACAGCACCTTTTCCTGCTGGATGTCCCACCCACTATGCCCACTAGGTCACGGGCTGCAGGCCAGAAGGGGGTGCTGTCGGCTCACACCTAATCAGTGGTGTCACTGCTGGAATGGGCCTTGCTTTACAGATGATCAGCTAGCTCAGCCCAGCAGCGTGGGAGAATAGTCTCCTACTGGGCGACTTGTGACCTTTGAGAGATGACAGTTAGGGAAGAGCAAGCATTAAATTCCTTCCCCTTCCTTCCCTCGGTAGATTCTTCCAAGTTTCAGTGTTTCCATTGACCCCTTCAAAGATGTCCCGCATGGTGCAGCAAGTGGTAGGGTTTCTTGTGAAGCTGTGGACACCTCAGTGTCACACTTAGATTTGCTTTCCCTCCTTCCCTGCCTCAGTTTCACTTTTACCTCAGTCTTGCTTCTCTGATATTTTACCCACCAGTAAAGCCTTTGCATATGTGTTTTGCCTCAGACTCTGTTTCCTAAGAAACATGAAAAAACCATCCAGGGTTGGGTCATAGCAGGGCTGGGAAGGCCCGAATACTGACGGTGTGGGCACACAGGCCAAGCTTCTACGACAGTGTTTGGGGACAGCAGCACTCAATAACTACTTGTAGAATGAACAAATTAATACTATAAATTTTGCAGGATTTTATAGTTTAAAAGTGTTTTCACATACATGATGATTACATGAGACCCAGGACCCCCTACAAAGGATGGGTGAGATTTTTGCATATGAAGAAACTGAACCTCAGACAGGTGGTCCAAGGTCCCACAGTCAGCAAGCATAATAGCCTAAATGTGTAAATTTGAACTAGAAGGATCCTTTTGTTATGTTTTCATCCTATTAGTTACCAGAGTCTAAGAATAAGTAAGTATTTAGGGGAAATTCATTCAACAAAGCAGGTATTAAAAATTGAGCAATTACTGGAGTCTGGAGTCAACAGAATGTTTGTAATCTCATTAGAAATGTCAGGCACAGGCATCAGAGGGAGAGGGAACGATGTCATCCAGCTTCTACAGCTCCCTCGGTCCACAAATGCTCTCCAGCATTAAGCAAGAGGGGAATGTGAGACCACTGACGCAAGGGGGGATACTTGAGAGTCAGGAGGGAGAGTTGGTGAAGCTTACTAAGAACTCACACACATTATCTCATTTAATACTCATAATTATCAGAGAAGTGAGTATATTAGTTAGCTTTGCTGCGTAAAAAGCTATTCTGAACTTAATGTCTTTTTTTTTTTTTTTTTGCGCAGATTTTGGCCAGGGCTGAGTTTGAACCCACCACCTCCAGCATATGGGGCCAGAGCCCTACGAGTCACAGGCGCCGCCCCAAACTTAATGTCTTAAAACACTACCGGTATAGCTCATGATTCTGCAGAGTGGCAGCTTAGAAGGGACTTAGCCGAGTGGCTCTTTTGGTCTTATTAGACTCACTCAATACATGGTCTAAAAAGTCAGCTGGAGCTAGGTAAGCACTGGTAGCTTCATCAGGGGAAAACTCTCCTCTGCTCCACATAGGTTCTTGTGCCCCAGCAGTGTGCCACAGGCTTATTTTCACAGAGCAGGCTTGGGTCTGAGAACGCCAGCAGGAGCATGTCAGTGAGGCTCCAAGCTGACACTGTTATTGCCACTGCATTCTATTAACAAAAGCATGTCAAAAGGCCTACTTCTACTCAAGGGATAGGGAACCAATTTTGAAAGGAAAAGTTGCAAAGTCACATTTCAAAGAATACAAAAATGCGGAAGTATGAACAATAGTGATTACTCCACAATGTGGTTACTCTACCTTGACAGCGGAGGAAATCAGAGCTCCCAGAGGCAAGTGATATGTCCAAAGTCACATAGCACAAAAGAAGAAGGGCTGAGACAGAAATCTGGGACTCTTCCTTCTAAATTCAGAGTAACTAATATGGAAGACATCTTGTTCAGCTCTGAGGAGGACCCCCTAGACCAGTAACATGGGCTCCTCCTTCAACACATTCAAGATCGGGAGTAGAGAAAATTCAAGCAGAAAACTAAGGTCCAATGTGCTAAAGGCCTGGAGAGAGATACAAGAACTTATAGCAGGAGGAAAAAACAAAAGAATTTCTGAAAAGAGCTCAGATTTATCACAGGAATTGGAGTATTACCCACTTACAAGTCCACATCCTTACTAAAAGCAGCTTTGTGCTTGAAAGTCCAAGACTGCATCGTGGAACAGCCTTAAGTTGGATGAGGGAGAAGAAATCATGGGAGAAAAGGAAGTCCCACCCTTAGATCCTTGTATATGTGAACTCAAAAGGGCTCGGTGGAAACTGAACCATAGTTACTGTTCTCATTGCTCTTCCACTTGCTGCTGTTTGGTTTGGCTTTTCTTCTGGATTTTGTTTTGAATCTACCAAAACTGCCATTTTAAAATTTAGAAGTGATTTCTGCCTTCTAGGTTAGGGAGCTATCTTTGGGACAAGATATCCCCCTTGTTCTTAAAGGATCCTCACAGACGTGCAAATTTTAGTAGGCGTTCACCCGTTGTTCTTGGGGAAATAACCCTTAGGCCTCTCAGGGCCACAAGAGTCATTGTGTTGGTCTCTGAGATGCAGAGAGGCCTGGCAGTCCTGAGAAGAGTTTGCTTGGAGGTTTGAGGGGTCTTTCTCCCATCTTATTGGGCTGGCCAGAGTCAAGTAGAATATAGCATCTACATAAGGGACCATAAGATGTGCTTTAGTCCTCTGGACTTTGAGGACAGTTGCCTGAGGCAGCAATGGGAGCTCAGGCTGCACTCAGAGTGGGTGACCCAGTGAAGAGGAGGCAACCTCGCTCATCAAGGCCAGTTGTGATAAAAGTGTCCAGTAGCCTGGGAAGAGCAGCTGTGCCACAAGGACAGGCAATGTCCTGTGGATTTTGGCCAAACAAGGAAGGATGAGGAGCTTATGCAGTAATTTGGTTATAAACAGAGAGTCTCGTGGCATTTTATTGTCAGAGAGTGTGAGAGCTAGGGTAGGTTCAATATACATGGCTCTAGCAGAGTACCAGAAACATAATCAGTGTCCCATAGAAGTTTATTCTATTAATCAGGTGACAGCAATACACAAAAAAATAAGAGGTCGTCGAGAGGGGAATCCCTTTCCTTAAAGGGACATGATGATCCTGGCAATTCAACTACGCTAGCTATAATCTCTCTCTTCCAGCTTCTACCGGCTTCTTCCTGAGCAGGCCCCTTCTTTCCAGGGGCAATATCAGCAGAGCAACATTAACATCTCTTCCTGCATCCCAGCAGCATCTTGGGCAACTGCCTGGGCTCTGATTGGTCCACATATTCATTCTTGAACCAATCACTGCACCTTGGCTCTAATTGGTCCACATGTTCATTCTTAACCAATCATTACACCTTGGCTCTGATTGGTCCACATTTTTTTTTTTGAGACAGAGTCTCAAGCTATCACCCTGGGTAGAGTGCCATGGTGTCACAGCTCACAGCAACCTCAAACTCTTGGGCTCAAGTGATTCTTTTGCCTCAGCCTCCAAAGTAGTTGGGACTACAGGCACCTGCCACAACACCCAGCTACTTGTTGGTTGTAGTTGTCACTGTTGTTTGGCAGGCCTGGATTGGATTCGAACCTGCTATCTCCGTTGTATGTGGCTGGCGCCCTAGCGGCTGAGCTACAGGAGCCTAGCCCACGTGTTCACTCTTGAACCAAATACTGCACCTTGGTTCTGATTGGTCCACATGTTCATTCTTGAACCCATCGCTGTGGCCATTGCTGTAGGTTTAAGACCTGTTACATGATTTCTAGGGACATTTAGTTGCACAAACAACAACAAAAATACTGCATCTCCAAGCAAAAATCAGACTTCCTTGCAGGAAGACGAGGGTATGGATGTTGGGAGGAAAAGCATAAATGCCCATTATTTGAAACCTATGACCCTATGGTACTTAATTAGCTTCATTTAAACTGAGTTTGCTTATGAACAAAATGGTGATTACAAATAAACCTCGCAGAGTTTTGTTTTGTGTTTTCAATTTGAAAGAGATAACATATGAAAAGTCAAAGCCAGTCGCTGGCAGGAAGCAGGAATCAGGAGAGTCACATGAAATATAATTTATTTTCTTTAGATTAGTATCATTAGACTTAGTTTCATTTTTATTATACAGGAATTTACTCCCTTTTCTTTAAATAAACTTACCAGGAATATCATTATTAAGACGCAAATGTGCCTTCATCTGAATAAAATAAATGTGTTCTCCCCTGCCAAGCTCAGAGGCCTCCAAGGTTAGCAATGTTCTTTAGCAAGTACCGTGAAGGAAGGCATACAACAGAGGCTGGGGAGTTTTCCACAGGCCTTGAATAGCGGTCCAAGTTATAAAAAGAATGTTGATGTTTAAAAATTAACTGTTTGGTTTAAATATTTAAATGTTCCGTTTTTCCCCGACTAGTTGTTAATTCAGTATTAAAACAGAAGAGGAGTTGATTTACAACCTCTAACATTGGCCTCCAGGGCTTCCTGAGTAAGAGCCCTGAATTCTTTCTTCAAGTAATAGTAATTTTAACAGTTCACCATTTTCTGGGCGTCTCCAGTATTCCAGGCATTGGAATGGGTGCTTTGTACTTGTCAACTCATTTCCTCTTCACGTTAGCTCTGCAAGGAAACAAATGTCCCCTATTTCTCATGTGAAAAGACTGAGGCTCAGAGAGATTTGTTTGAGTTTGTCTAAAATGACCCAGCTCATCTGTGACAGGGGTGGGATATGGATTATAAATCCAGGTCTGTCTGGCACTAACATCAATATCATTCCATCTGCATTACACTGAAAATCGTAAGTCTGGAAATCAAATGCTGAACCTGTCGGGATGTGGGAGGGAGCCGTCCCTGCGACATCCCATTCCCTTCCTTGCTATTTCCTTTAAGGGAGTTATAGACAATTGATTAAAGTCCAACAAAGTGCTTGCAAAGGATGAAAGATCGCAAGATTAGAATGAGTCCTTGTTATAAATCAAGCATAGCAAAGACAAGTATTTGAAGTAACACTTAAAGACATATCATCAGCAAAGTAATGAGACATTTATTGTTTTCAAGATTTTCTGGTGCTCTAATAAATGCCAGAATTGACATCCCTCAGGGTGGGTGTGGGATTCTGCCAGGATGATTAGCTCAAGCTTCCCTCTTAGTATTTAGGAGGAAAATACTCATATTCAGAAGGCAGACTGTGGCTAACAAGATGTGCTCTTACTGGTCCACCTGTGGGTTCTTATAGGGGAGAATCTTCTGCCAACTTCAGAGTTTTCAATGTGAGACCAGAAGGGACCTGAAAACTCTTATCAGCCATCCATTTTTACCCCCCTACAGAGGGTAAAATTAGGACCAGAGAACGGAAGTAAGTTGCTCAAGGCCACACAGCATGCTGATGGTTAACTGTGAGATCTAATTCAAGACTCCTGGCTCCCTCCCTATGCAGAACTCTGTCATCAACTTCTACAATGTTACTTCTTACTACTTCTGCTTTAAACATGTCTGGTGTTTGGTTGCATTCTTCCAACTGGGGTTTTTTCCCCCTAAGCCCTTCAAAATTAGAAAAAAGTATTTTGTAGTAAACCCTCATTAGCAAGAAACTGCAAGTGGATGCTATGACAAAGGCCAGAAAAGAAGAGGAAGGAGTGAGGTCTCTTAATAGAGCCAGAGAGGAGTGGCGGACAAAGCCAGTCATTCACCTGGGGAAGGGCAGCCTGCCAGTCACGCCTGTGCAGTTAAAGTCATCTCGGGGGTCTCAGTAGCTCCAAGAACCCAAAGAGCAGACAGATGACTATTTCCCCAGTGCTTGTGGTGGCCACAAAGGCACAGCAGTAGAGGCCAAAAGTCTTCCCTAGCAGGCCCTAAAGATACAAATTCATCCAGGAATATCCTAGAGTCATGGATGGTATGACCTGTATCACACACCCACCTGCACATACACACATGCATACACATATATACACATACACACTCTTGCCAAACTAAGAGGTTGGAGATTTGGAAATTATACTGAAGCCTGAATTAAAACCTCTAAAACAGAGTTTCTCATCCTCAGCAGCATCATTTGGCCTCAGATAATTCTCTGAGGAGGGGGAGGACTGTCCTGTGAATTGTGGGGTATATATATATATATATATATATATAGCAGCACCCCCAAGCTTTACCTGCTAGACTCACCCAGCACCCTGTCCTAGTGTGACCACAAAAAGTGCCTTAGGTTTTGTCCAATGCACCCCTATTTCTACTGAGAACCACTGACCTGGTTCATGTAAAAATGGTAAGGTTTCATGGATTCGGCCTCATATTTATTTAAATGTTGCTTTTTGTAGCATCCTCTTTTTGAAAGAATAATAATGATGTTCTATGTTTACTATAGTTCCCTGAATAGGAATATATACATATTATACTACATATATTGTAAAGCAAAAGCAAACAAAATGCTTGTGAGAAGCGCAGCAGTTCGGACCATCTGGTCATCCCGGGGTACATGTACCCACCTGATGTTCATACACATGTCACTTGAAAGCAAAAGCAAATGGACGATTCAAAGATTCCCCAGGGCTGCTTCAAGAAATTCCATCCTGGCCACTCAAGGATTGAAACACTAGGCTTACTATCAGAATCTCCAGCAAAAACTTTGCAAAGTCCTTTCTGGACCTTCCAAGTGGCAAGATCCAGGAACACATAGTTAGCAAAATAAATCTCCCTAAGAGATTGTGATGTTTAGACAGGTGACGGAATAACTTCGCTCTTACAGAAAATAAAAATGGTCCTGTTTTTACTCTCCCATTGCTACAGAAATGGGTAAATTCACTGGCACATAGGTTAACACAGGCATTTCTGTAATAATGATATCCAGATTTATCCACTTCCCAAGACCCCACTTGCAAACACAACTTGAGAGCCAAGCTGTGTAACGCTGTGTCTGAACAGATGAAACTGGTATCAGTTCTTCCTGACACAGTGAGTTGTGATGTTCTAAATCCAGGGGTGTCCAGCCTGTTTTTTCCTGTGCCACGCATTGGAAAAATAAGAGTTGCCTTGGGTCACCCATTAAATACACAAACACCAGCAAAAACTGATTAGCAAAGAAAAAGGCCTATGCATACTTTTTGTGATATCAAACACCACAGATAAGCAAAAAAAAAGTCCTCATAAAATGAGCATGTGGCCCGGGTCACACAGTTGGACATGGTTTGAGACCTGGACAGAACAGTGGGGGAGGGCGCCCAGCCCTATGTCTTCCTCAGGGAGAACTCGGAGCTCCCCAGACACACCAGTAAGGACAGGATCCGATGAAGCGGCCAGGAGGTCAGCCTTCCAGCCCTTGCCCAGATGCTCCCTAGCTGCGGCACGTCAGGATGTCACTTTGCTTCTATAAGTCTCGTTTCCTTATCTGGAAAATCAGATTAAAACTAGCAATGGCTAATTAAACAAAATCAAGCCTCGGCTGAATTGAGTTATTACCCAAAGGTACAGCTGGATAGAAGCAGCAGTGGGGCTGAATTTCAGACCCTCCTCCTTACCCTGTCCTCAGGGCCAGCATTACAGGCCTTTTCCGGATATTTCTTTACAAGAACAAAGAGAGCTTGACGACTCAGCCTAACCTCTGTCTGCCCCTAAATCAAGATGAGACCTGAGATATGTTCTCCTCTTGGTGTATTTACTCTCTTCACCTGCTATACTAGTGGGTGTGACTGAACAAATGAGGCGGAAGCCCCAGGGCCCTGAGCCCCCCTCACCGGCAGCAGGCTCCAGGCCTAGTGCTGCCCAGAAGCCCCTCTCTCCGCTTTGTTCTTTGCTAATGGACCTATGTTTTGTCCCAAAGGGCCACATGCCAGGCCCAGGTGATGACTCAGTGTCCTTTTCCAGATACTCACTTGCTGAGAATCCCTTGTAGGGGCATCCATGGAATCCAGTTCTGAAAATAGAATTCCTCAGGAGGAATTCTCTCTGACGGGAGAAAAGCACTTGCTGACTCCACCTCCTTCCCCGCCGGAAATGGACTCTCGCTTTCTGGGGAAGCTGCAGACATCATGGGGAAAGCAGGAGGCAGCAAGCATGAAGAGCACTCCGGGGATGGCAGGGGAGAGAGAGGAGCAGCCAGCATCCTTAGGACACAGTTGAGCTTCCCGACCAGCCCCCAGAAAAGCCTTCCTGCAGAGCTCTTGTTAAATAAACATTAAATGTCCTTTGGGTTGAAGCAACTGTTAGTTGAAGCCCCCGTAAGGCTGCACGAATGCAAACATCTGTTTGCTTTGCTTGAGGCTGGAATTACATCCATTGATGAGGTCATGGTGACTATCTCCTGCTGATCGAATCTCTTATCAGTAGCTACATGTGTCTGAGTAACAAGGACTGGTCAAATGCATTGCTTTCTAACAAATGCACTTTGCTCGGTAGACTGGAATAGTTTTAAATATGGAGACCCTGGGGGAGGAAGAGAAATATTATAAAGGAATCTTTGGTGGTGACAAGGGACGAGGGAAGCTGCCGCCCCCGCGCTAGGCACTCCGTTCCTTGGGCGTACGGATTCGTCTTTGAGGTTTTGCTCTGTGCCAGATGCTGCACAAGGTGGTGGGGACACCAGCAACCAAGACAGGCAGGGGCTCACCTTCTCGGAGGTCACGGGAGAGGGGTGTCCCAGACCGCACAAGAAGGGGTTAGAAAGGAGACGAGGATTGCAAAGGAGGGGGCTCTTCTCTGGAACTAACCCGTCAAGGGCAGAAAGGCCCCTCTGAGGAAGTGACATTTCCGCTGACACCTAAAGAGAGCAAGAGTCAGCCTGGAGTGGATAAGGGAATAGAAAGATCCAGAGCGAGAGAAGAATTGCTGCTGATTCTCGGGACAATCCTGGGCTCGTCTATACTGTTCGTGTGCAATTAAAAATGTACAGCTATTTTAAATTTACATAAACTTTATGGACATGAAGAGAATGCAATACTGTACGTATAAAGAACATTACAGTTTCTCTTCCCAGCAGTCAGGATAGACAAAGTCCAGCTGTCGTCACAACCCAGAAATCTTTAAAAGTTCAAAGCAAAAAGTCTATTTCTCACTCATTCTTACATATCCATCACAGGTGTGCAGAGCCTTCTGCACATTGTAAATCCTCAGGGCCCCAGGCTGATGGAGGCTCTGTCTAGATCCAGGCTGCCACAGTCACAGAGGCAAGGAAAAGAAAGCATGGCAAAGCCACGTGCCGACTCTTCAAAGCTTTTGCCAGAGTGTCACATGTCACTTTTGTACATGTTTCATTGACCAGAGCAAATCACCCATTCACCACAGTGTCCCCTTACAGGAGGGGATATCCCATGTAGGTGACCAGTGAATGATGTATCTACTACCCCAATGCACAGATGAAAATGAGAGTTTTTAAAAGCTTACATGATTTTCCAAGGGCACCCAGCTAAAAGATGGAAGGACGGAGGTTTGAAATTAGGATTTTAGACTTTAAGTCCAAGGCACCTTCTACTATGACTTGAGATGAAGTGACCATCTGACTTGGAAATGCCATTCCAGGCACCCAAGGAGAACCCTACACTTTCTAAGGACGCTGATCTCTGGATGCTGGCCACCCCGGCAAGGTGTTAGCCCCAGTGCCCACTCAGAGACCTCTCCCTCTCAGCAGCTTGGCCAGCAGAACAGACAGACTGGGCTCCTCAGTCCTGCCCTCCCTGTTCTGAGCCACATGCCCTTCCTACATCTGCTGCTTGGAAACTCACAGACATCTGTGGGCCTGTACTGCCAAGACTGCACGCCCCCTCCGCGGGCACCTTCTCAGAACAGCGGGTTCCTGGCTTCCCGGCACAGAAGGCACTGTCGCCACCTCGGCTGCTCCTGGTGTGGTTTCTGGCTTCTCGCCTCTCAGAGAGCTGCCACTTTGGATTCTTAGACCTTGGCGGCATCTTCTTGGTCACCATCCCAGATCCAAGTCCAGGATGAAGCACTAGTCACAGACGCTTCAGATATTCGTGAGCACTGCAAGCCAAGACCCTGGCCAGTCCCCACGTTTGTGGTGCAGATCGCTTCTTCCCCCAAATGCAGTCAAACGTGCAATCAAAATATTTAAGAGACCCCATTAGCTCTCTTAATGTGGTCTTTTAGCCATCCTTCTAGGGGAGCATGAAGGACATTTTAAAAGCTATTGAGATAAATCCTGTCACTGAAGTAAACTCAGCCTTGCTGGCCACATCCCACCAGCCAGTGGGTTTTATCAGCTCTGCCTGCAAACCACATGCCCACTTCAGCACCCTCCAGCCCCCTGGCCCAGGCCATAGTTCTGTCTTGCAGACATCTGAAACAGCCTCCAACCTGGTCTCCTTCTTTCTACCTGTCTTTGCCTTATTTGAGTCAATTCTCAACATGCCAGAGTGAGTCTTTCAAAACACAGTCAGAGCAAGGCATTTCTTTGCAGCAAACTTCCCAGTGGCCTCCCACATCCCTCAAAGTGGAAGCTGAAGGCAGAAAAACAGCTGACTGGCCTCACATGTCGTGTCCTCGTGGACCCTGTAGGATCCCCTCCTAACATCAACCCTTCTTGTCCCCGACTTTAGCCACAGTGACCTCTTGGCTGTCCCGCCATGCTCCAGGCCCTGTCTGAATTGAGGCACAGCCATTTCTCTTTCCAGCACATTCTATCCAGTGCACGGTGCAATGCCTCACCTCTGAGCCTTGCACACACGTCCTCTTCTCTGCTGGGGGTCCCTGAACCCATTGTTTATAACTGAACCACTTCCCCCAGCCATCCCCCTTCCCCTGCTGCACTCTTCATAGCACTATCACCACCAACACAGAGCGTGTCTGTTGTTCATATGGCATTGTTCGTGCTCCATTGACGTGAACAAAATCTCTGTAAAGACAGGCTTTTTTTGTGCTCATTCATGTGCTGCTGTGATAACGCTGTCCATGGAAGGGCACCTGGCATACAGTAGGTGCTCACTCCATGTTTACTGAAGATGGGACTTCCGTTACCTTAACCACGAACTTTAAGCACACACAGGCTTTAGAGGGAATAGAGCTGGGTTCAAGTCCTGGCTCTGCCATCTGCTGGCTGTGCCTCTGGGAAAGTTACCTAATACTTCCAAGCTTTCTTTTTCTCTGCAAAATGAGACACGTTCCATCTAGCCAGGTTTTTGTCAGGAATAAATGATAAAATACATGCGGCGTGTGTAGCACGGTGTCAGGCCCAGACCGCAGCCTGAGAACCAGCAGTGGCCATCCTTCCTGAGTCCATGATGGGGCAGGTGCTGCGTGGCCGCGGTGGGTGGCGAGGGCCCGACACTTCCTCACCAGCCAAGTGCTTGCTCCTGCAAGCCGGCCTCACAGCCTTTAAAATTCAGAATTTGCCTCAGAAAAGTTACAAATTATCATACAATATGGATCTTCAGAGACTTCCAAATAGGTCAAAATTCACAAGGTTAAGCTTCAAACACCAAGGTTTCCTGAAATATTAATTAACATTGGAAAAAGAAGCCACATGTTGGGGAGTGATGAGAAAACCTCGGAGAAGAGTTGCAGAATTATAGAATTGCAACAAGCAGGGACCTTGCGGAATGTCTACGCTTAACCCTGTTTACAGACCACCCTAATAGTCCTGAGGTGAGACCTGGGAGACACCTGAGCCCGAGGGGGAGCACCCCTGAAATGGGGTGCCCTTGGCACTTCACTCGCCTCTAATCCTGCCCTGTTACAGGACAGTTGGAGCAAGAAAGTCACAAGTGGGATGGAGAAGAGGTAACACACAGCTTTAGCCCATCTCTGTCTTTTCTTTTTTCTACTTAAGTCTGCACTGCTCTCAGGCTGCAAGAATCCCCTGCTCCACCCCAGGTCATAGGGTGCATCTGACTGTGCAGTGGCTGCCTCCAGTTGGCGACGTCTGCAAACCTGCACCGGACCAGGGCAGACGGGAACAAGGAGCCTCGGCCTGAGCCGCTGTCCTTTGCTGTACCCAAGGCCAACATCTTGTCCTGTGATGCCATGTGATTCTGTCCCTGGCTCTCCTCTCCTTTGAGCAGCAATCACACGGGTAACTTGCAATGTCTCTCACGTCCTACTTCCCTGTGACCCAGCAACTGCACAGCAAAGTCGTGTTTCTTCTCTCACTGCCGTGCCAGGGGTCTTGGGAGGCCATCAGTATCCAGGTCAGATATGAGATCCAAGGGGAGGGCCATAGGCTGGGGGACCATACGGATTCGTCGCTGCCTCTATCCCCACTAGCTCTCTGTTCTAGACATATCTGGCAACCACCCCTTTCTCATAAGGAAACAGGAGTGTCAAACACAGTATTCGGGGCTGAAGCGAAAAACAGAGACAGTGCAGGGAAAGGTCTGGTTTGGAGGAGACACCAAGGCGTTGTAGCGTTTGTTCCCATTACCTCCTAGAATATCTCATACTTCTGTCCCCTTCTCTATCTCATGCCTGACCATGGCAGAATCACCTGACAGGACCTCCTGTCTATAGCCTCGGCCTGGTCATCTTTCCTCCAATGCAGCCAAAAAGATGTTGCTTAAAACTCAGACACTATCACGCTGCTTCTTGGCATAAATTCCCAGAATAGTTCCAAAGAGCCCCGGAATCCATGGCACTAGGGAACATGAGGAGATGGGCCCCAACAGGGCTGAAGGAACTTAGCCTTAAAACACTGGACATGGACTCACCCTCATGGCCTGCACCAGGACGTGCAATCATCTCTTCTTCCAGGGATCCTTTGATTCAACAGACACCCATTGAGCAATTATTCCATGGGAAATACTGCCTTAGGTGCTGAGCATACAGAAGTGGAAAAGACAAAGTCCCCACCCTGGAAGGTGATAGTCCCCTCAGAGAGGTTCCCGAGTAAATTTCCAGGAGTCCTGAACAGTTATATCTATACAAGGCAGAATCAGAAAACCAAGGAGGGGGCCCCTCTCCTCACCCCTGGGGAGCAGTCAGGAAAGCTTCTTAGAATAGGCGATACTTTGTGGTTATAGGATAATATTAAGCCCCCTCCTTGAGAGGGCAAAAGATTCAGTAGAAATGTGAGACTTCCTCTAAGAAGAGAATCAGCTTTTAATTAAAGGGAACCTAAGAGGCAAATGACTTGGATTAAAAGGATTCTGTTATTCAGATGCTGCGCTGTAAAATATTTTAGGATATGCTGATAAGGAAACAACCAAACAAAGCTTCTGCCCTAAACACTGATTAATTGAGCTGAAATGAAGGTCTCAAGTAGGATTTAACTGTGTTCTGCTATTGATCCTAAGTAGAAATGTCCTCTACGGCTTTCCCTTTTCGTGTTAGAAAGAGATATCACTGTCAGAGCTCATAGTTGTAAGCAACAGAAGCTGACTGTGATAAAGCAGGAACGAAGGTACCGAAAGGATTTGGAACGCATAATAACTACAAAGGGAGAAATAGTACCTTCACAGTAGAGAAACCGGCTGACACCACTTTAATCAAGTGATCAAAGAAAGATCATGAGCAATGAGACACATACAATCCCGTGCCTCCCAATATGATACGCGGAGAACACAACGTCGCTTGTTGGTATCCCTGCCAAAAACAAAATGCATATGATGACTTTAATCATGAAGAAATAACACAGTTACCCAAACTGAAGAAACTTCCACAATATAAAATGCCTGTCTATATGCTAAACAAATGTCAAGGTCATTACAGAAAAAAGAAATACTGAGGAACTACTTTAGATGGAAGGAGAGATTGAAGATTTGTGACAAATATAACTTGTAATCCCGGAGTGAATTCCAGATCAAAAAGTTTTTTTTTCTTTTGCACTATAGGATAATGGTGAGTCAGTGGGCAGATTCAAACTCTGTAAACTAGGGTGATAGAACTACATTAACATGACCTTTCGGATTCCGATCATTGTATTAAGGGTTACAATAGAAAAAGTGGGGTGGATTGGGTTAGAGGGAGTGGTGGCTGAGCAACTTGCAAGGGGAGCTGGTGAGACAGCTTTGAACTTAAGCTTCCAGGAACAGCATCCTCAGTGACTTGTGAGGAAACCACCTGCAGCGGCCACTGCCCATGAGAGGTACCCATTTGTATGCTGCTGGGAGCTGACAGCTTCTAAACCAGGAATTCCATTCTGCTCCCAAGATCATCCCAAACCTGGGTGCTTCTGCCAGCACCTTCAAAGTTTCATAGCACCTCCAGCTACCAGAGCAATTGGGCTTCCATTGCTCACTTTCAAAGCAAATCTTGGGCAGGTGCTAATGATCAGTGGAACTTGTTAAAAGTACAAATGACCTGGACCTGAGCTACAAGGGAGGCTGTAAGATCAAGTTTGCTCATTCTATATTGACGATATGAAACTCATACAGCAAGAAATTCCCCCAAATATAGAAAGGACACTGGTCCAACAGAAAACACAACTGATGTCCACTAGAAAGACAAGGACTCTTTTGCAGTCAATTATTTTATTCAGAGTCAGCCTTTACTCAATCCAACTTGTAACTCTTTATGTTGTAGAGTTGTCAAAGTTTGTAAGATATGTTTTAGCTTACTTTGGAAAGCCATAGAAAATGGCTAAGGTAAGAGATGATGATAGTTTATAAATTCTACTTATTGTTACTCGTTTCAAGCACAGCTGAACTCAAAATTGCTCAGCTTAAAATATTTTTTTCTTCCTCTCTAGATGTTCTGCTCTCCAACCACTATAAAATCAGTTAGTTTTTGAAATGGACATTATAATGCATTGTCTTCTTTCTGCAGAAGCGTACAAGAAGCTCAAATCAAATAAAAATGCTTTTGACCGTTTCTCAACCTAAAGCAACAGGGAGCCCTGTTTATTTCAATGTGCTGAGGCTGTGACGAGAGAAGGTCTAGGCGTGTCCGTACAGAGAGCAGGTTGCCCAGGGTCTGAACACGCGGTGTTGCTATCACCCATTATATTTGCCAAAATCCAGATTCTTGAGCTCCCAGCCGCCACACAGTGATTCAGCAGGAATGTGCTGGGTCTGGGTTCTCCATTTTAGTAAAATCCCTATGGGTTTCCAAGGCAAATGCCACACAGATCCCACTCAGAGAAACTCCGGACGGAGGAAGGAGAGGAGAGTCACCCAGGCAGGTGATGCAGCAGGAAGGAAAGTGAGAGGGTGTGGATGAGGCTGGTACTGTTGAAGAACTATAGGAAAAGAGGTGAAATGAGAGACCACAGCTGGGAGGAACTGGGCTGGTTCACGATGGACAAAAATGACCTTCCGTAGAACAAACACAGTAAAGATAACTTCTAAACTCAACACTGGCCAGGGCTGTTTAAATCAGTCCATGAAAACCACACCAGCTGGCTTCCTGCAGGCCTCTTTTTAAACTGTATTTATTTATTCATGTGTTTACTTTTGCCACCTTTAGTAGTGATTGAATACCCGCTGCCATTGTTCATCCCCAGGCAGCACAGAATGAGTTTCTCACTATAAGGGCATCTTTGCTCTTGTGCCTTTCGTCCTAGAAAGAAAACACCATGCTTAGAAGCCTCCCTGGTGGTGTGGGGTCTCCTTCCACCCATAAGCATGCCATTCCTTCCCCACAGAGGTCAGATCCCAGGTCCGGAGCTGATTCTTTTTCATTGCTTAGGCCCCACATTGCAACAGAAATGTATTTGGTTTATTCTGAGTCAAAAGCTTCTTTCTTTCCCAGCCCTCCACGACTCTCTTTCCTGGAATTGATGGGATTAGAAATGGCTGATTTAATTAGTCCAATTGCAGCCTCGCTTTATTACTTTCTCATTTACAATGAAATAATGGGTAACAAACAAAAGAGATTTGTCATTATCTAAGGGCACAATGAGGCTGGCGAGGATGCCAGTTTCTGGAATCTGTGCAGTCCCTCCCTCGGGGCAGACAGGGAAATCACTGCCTTTTGAAGATCAGGCTCCATGATGGAGTCCAGCAGACAGCTTCACTGCCCATAGGGCAGCTGAGACCAATCTCCTTGGACCTCCATATTCCTAATAATCACCCAAGGGACATCTGCTTCTGCCACTTTCTGTATGACTGTGGACAGGTCCCTGAACCGTGCTGACCTCCTGGCTTCACTCTCCATTTGAATCACCTCCAGAGAATTTCACAATCAGTCAGTGATTGTGAATACTCAGGTCTGGGTGGAACCCAGGAGTCTGTCTTTTAGATGATGGCTAGGTGATGCTGATGCCTCCTGGTGCTGGAACCTTGATACGAACCACAGACGCTGTCAAAAAAGTATACACCTTTTAAGAAAAGAAAACCCTGATTTAAATTGTAAAATTCAAGTCACGTTTGACTTCTGCAGTTACAAGAGGTCCTCGGCATGACTTATATTCATTTTGTTATTGGAATATATTATTACAATGTTAAAGCAGGTTTTTTCTTTCCTTAAATGTGTATACCTTTTTTTTGGCACCTTCTGTTTACAGCCCTTGGTCTCAGTGGGCCACACTGGCCTCATTCCTGGCACACTCACACACATCCTAAGAGAACATTTCCCACCTTCACTTTGTACATTTGCTGTACCCCCCACCTAGGAAGTCTTTTTCTCCTCCACTTTCATGCCTGTCTCCAACTGGCAAACTCTCCCTATAATAAAAAACCTCAAACAGGTGTTACCATCTTCATAGCGCTTACCCTGGATCTCAGAGGCAGAAGGTGTTACTCTCCCCCCATGTGCACAAAACTCTCCTTGAGAGCACATGTTTAATTACATGTTGGCCGAGCCTTTCCCCCAACTAGACAATGAGATCTTTGGACTTGTATTCTGTTCACATCAGTATCTCCAGAACCCAGAAAAGCACCTTAGTGGACATCTAAAATGTGCATGCTGGATGTAAGAATGATCAGTGAATCCATCCATCAATCAATCAGTTTTGGACCAATCTCATTGTCTATTATGCCTCAGCTCCCAGCTTAGGAATGATAAAATATACAGTTGTATGAGTGATGTGATTTCAGAGCGATCAATAGCTCTCTCTATTGCCTCAGAATAGCTTCCCTCAAATCCCATTATGGGGCATGAAATTCTCACCATTAGTTTACAGATTTAATTCAACAAATATTGATCGTGACAAGAACTCTACGAGATACACCTGAAATTGCAGCTGGACCCGGTCTAGCCTGCCCAGCTGAACAAAGCACTAGAAGGAACTATTCTTCATAAGAAGGAAATATTTAACCCATGGAAGGGTTTTAGGTTTCTGGCACTTGGGGAATTTGTGTTCCCATTCTCTGAGAAAAGGAACAAATGAGGGAAAGGAGCAGATGGAGTGGATGGAAAGAGATAATGAGTTCTTTGGGAGCATGTTGAGTTGGGAGCCTATGCCTCGCCTGGAGGGAGGTGGCCCAGCCCGTAAGTGGTGGACACTAACATCTGGAGCTAGAGGAGCAGTGTCATGGGGGATTATGATTAGGAAGTCACCCAAGCATAGGCAGGTCCAGACCGTGTGGTGGGGTAGATGGCATCACATAAGGAAAGGTTTCAGCAACAGAGAGAAAAACAGCCAATGACCAAATGGAGGGGAAATCTCTTAAAAGTCAAGGCACCTGCCATTTGGCTAAGCTCTCCAGCTAATTCTCCCAGGGTGCCCGGCACTGTGCCGCCACATCCTCTCATTCAGTTAACATTTGTTGAATGAATGGGTGAGTGAATGCACTTTGTATTATAAGTACTATTATTATTTTCATTCTCTTATTAGGCCACCAGTAGCACACAGAGCAAAATGATTAGAACTACGATTAGAGGAAGAGCTAAAATTCAAATTTAGTTTTATCTGATTTAAGAGTCAAACAAACTTGGCCATCCTTATTATAGCATCTGAGGGGAGAGCTGCCGGCCACCAGAAGGTGACAGTGGCATGCCAGAGCCAGCTCATACCGGCTCCTGAAAGTTGACTGTGCTCTTCTTACCCCAGTCCTGTGGACAAGTAGCTTCATCCTGGTAGCTTGCTTTCAGAAAGCCAGTTTTTAAAGACTTACCACTGAGGGGAAACCAGAGCACATTCCTCCCATTTTATAGAAGAAGCAAACTCAGATGGTAGATGGTTCGTTTCTGAAATATTCAAGTGGTTAAAATGCTCTTTTCTATTGCAAGTGATGAAATTGAATCTCCCAAATTAAATGACTCATATATAGCTGGTGTTTATTTATTTTCTTTGCCATAACCTGTCATGGTGGGAGGGAGGACAAGCTGGGATGAGCCCTCCTCAGTTGCAGGTAATAGGGGTGTATCATCTGGAGATAATTTTAAATCAACAGTAAAGTTGACAAAATGTTTATCTGCTGTTTATTATCGCCATGTTCTAGCAAATCTGAATAATGTCAGTAAGAAATTCTCCTCCCCACTGGAGTGGATTGCACTCATCATCCTCCCTCGGCACACTACTAACTGATATTTTTAAAATAAATTTGTTATGTTAATCAGTTAGATGTAAGCATTCCACATTGTGTGTATCAAATCAGCACATTGCACCTCACCAATGCATTAATGTACACAGTTATGATTTAATAAAGAATTAAAAAATAAAATATAAAACTAAATTTGTTTATCAAAGGTTTTCAGATCCATTGGCATAAGTTGTTCATAACATCCTCTTTCTATCTTTTTAATGTCTGTCGTAAATTTTATTACTACTACATATTTTACCACATATTTTAATTTCTCTTTTTTTTTCTTGCTCATCCATATGCCACAGGTTTATCCATTTTGTTTGTCTTTCCAAAGAACCAGCATTTGGATTTGTTGATATTTGCTATTTTTTGTTTATTTTTAATGTTATTAACCTTTGTTTCTATCATTATTATTTCACCTTTTTGCTTCTCTGATTTATTCAGTTCTCTCTCTAACGTCTTAAATTGGAATCTTAGCTTTTTTCGGCCTTTATCTTTGTCTAATACAAACATTTAAGCCTATAGTATTATTTACCTCTAAGAAACCATTTTGATGTGTTTCACATTTATAAATAAGTATTTTTATTTTCCCCTAAATATTCCTTCTTTGGTTTATTTGCCAAACACATGGAGATTTTAATGAATTTTTTGTTAATTATTTCTAGTTAATCCCATCAAAGATAGAGAACATGGCCTTTAAGATACCCAATGTCTGCATGTTTTGTTTGTTTGTAGAGACAGAGTCTCACTTTATTGTCCTTGGTAGAGTGCTGTGGCGTCACTGCTTACAGCAACCTCCACCTCCTGGGCTTAGGCAATTTCTCTTGCCTCAGCCTCCCGAGTAGCTGGGAATACAGGCACCTACCACAACGCCTGGCTATTTTTTTGTTGCAGTTTGGCTGGGGCTGGGTATGAACCCTCCACCTTCAGTATATGGGGCAGGTGCCCTACCCACTGAGCCACAGGCACCACCCTACATATCAGTTTTCTTAAATATTTCTTGTATGATTGAAAAACTGCTGTTTTTTAATAATTACTGGATAAAACTATAGATGTGTCTATTGACACAAAATTAATAATTTCGTTGTCCAAATCTCCCTTATTTTTACAGATTATTTGGTTATTGACATTACCAATTATTGAGAGAAAAGTGTTAAATATCTCCTATGATGCTGAAATTACCTATTAACATTTACCCTTCTATTACGCTTTGCCAATATTTGTTTCATACGTGCTGAGCATATATATTTTGATACACAAAAGTTTGTTTCTATCTACTTAGGAAGGGAAAGTTATTTTATCTTTAGCAAAGATTTTGCCTTAAATTAATTTTTACTTAATATTAAAACATTCAGGCCACTTCATTTAATATTTGCTGAGAATTTAATTGTGGACATTTTTCTTTTCAATACCATAGTGATAGATTTTTTTTAAAAGAACAAATATAGGATGGCGCCTGTGGCTCAAAGGAGTAGGGGGCAGGCCCCATATGCCAGAGGTGGTGGTTTCAAACCCAGCCCCAGCCAGAAACTCAAAAAAAAGAACTATGGTAATGTTTGTCTTTATTACACTTGCTGATAAATTTGGGTTTAACCCTATTATCATATTCTGTGCTTTTTGCCCTGTATTTTATGTGTTCCATTTGCTCTTGTTTTATTTTGCACTTTTTTGAATGGATACATTTTCTCATTCCACATATTTCTATCAACTAGGGTTGAGAAATTAAACCCTATATTCCAATCCTACCCTAAAAATTACAACGTATTTATTTAACACACTTAGCACTCTGGGATCTATGATCTTAGAACATTTATATTCCCTTCATTTCCTTCCGAGCTTATATTCTATTATGTTTGTGTTTTAATTCTATTTTTTAAAACTCTACAAGATGTTATTTTTTACTGTTTCATATAATTAAGACTTGTTATGATTTACCCATATATTTACCACTTCCCTTATCACTATTTTTCCTTGCATCCCAAACCTTTCTTCTGGGGTTATTTTTTCTCCATCTAAAACACAGTGATTTCTCCACTGAGTTGGTGGTCAATTCTCTAATTTTTGTCTCTCAAAAGGCCTTTCCTTGGCCCTCATTCTTGAAAGTTTAGAGTTTTTGAATAGTGAAATCTAAAATATCAGTTACTTTCTCATAGCACCCTGAAGATACTATTCCACTGTTTTCTATATGTTGTTGTTGCTACTGAGAAACTAGCTGTTGGCATATACACTGGTCCTTTGTGAACTATCTATAGTTTTTTCTCTGAGCATTTATGATATTCTCTTTATCTTTGACATTCTGCAGTTTTATCAAGTTTTGCCTAGATTTTTTTTTTAATTTTATTTTATCCTGCGTAAGATTTACTAGATCATCAACATTTGTAGATCCATGTCTTTCATCAGTGCAGGAAAATTCTCATCCTTTATCTTTTTAATTGTTACCTCCACCCTGTTCTCTCGTCTTTCCACCTGAAAGTACAAATTGACATGTTTTTATAACTTCTCATTTAAACTCCACATAAATTAATCTTTCTTCCTTTTTGTCCCCCATTATCTTTATCTACTATTTGTATATCCTGGGTAATTTTTTTAAATCTATCTTCCAGCAAATTGATTCTGTTGTAGGCTGTATATAATCTGCTATTAGATCTCTCTGAGATTTTATTATCAATTACAAAAATAGTTTCATTCACAGAAATATTTTGGGTTCTTTTTCAAACCTGCTTGGTCATGTTTATCATTTTTTCCCCTCATTTTGAATTCTTTATTTAAAAATAGGAGAAATCTTCTAAATACAGATCAAAATTGTTTTCACATAGTAAATGAGAAAATATCATGAATGTTACATTAATCAGGTGGATAAAAATATCTCCGATTGTATGGGAAGCCCGCACACTGTACTCCAAGATTGAATCATTGTACACAGTTATGACTCAATAAAAAAAAAAAAAACAAAAAAAAAACAAACAAACAAATACACACCAAAGAAAGGAGGGAAGGAAGCCAAAATCTTCAGTGTAGAGAACACAGACAGTGACAAAATTCTGGTAAACATTTACGGAAGCAGCTGCCTCTAGTCAGCCTCAGAACCACAGAGTACTCAGAAAAAAATTACTCTGCAATATGCTTTTAGCTGGAAGAAAAGCGATATGTATTCTCTTTCATTTCAGGATTTTTCATATTAAAAAAAATGATCTCATTATAAAAATTACTGTTGAAACAATAGAGCTAATATTGGCCTGATCATGAAATAATAAACATTGCTTAAAAGTTATTTTTCAACATAAATGATCTTGCCTTATCTGACACATTTTTATGCAGAAAAGGATAGAATAATAGACCCATGTTTTTACAAAGCAGTACTCTGTAACTAATGATTTCTTAAAAAATAATTTTACATTCCAAATAATTTTATGAGGAAGCTAATGATTTCAAATGATGAATGATTATTCAATAAAAAAAAAAGAAGACTAACTTTGTGTGGTGTGTAGTTACTATTTTCTCATAGCTCAGGAGAGACAGCTACTTTTACAATTTTAGGGAGCATTATTCTCTGGTGATAGCGGATCCTAAAAATTATTATACCTTTTACTCAATGAGTTGTATGGAAATCTTCCTACATGTATTTCCAAGTACACTGCATTATTTTGTTGCATATCCGTATATTATATTATGGCCTCTTTAAATATTAAAAATGCTGAAAGAGGCATATAAAGAGATTGCTTTTTTACATTGAATTGGCACTGATATCTCTCCCTCAAATTCTAGTCATTTCTCCTTTCTCTTTTAGTATTTTAAAAACTTACTGACCATAACTTGAAAGCAGAAAATGTAGCAATTGAAACAAATAACACTGTTGTTGTTTTTTTTCCTATAGAGATTCTTTTCAAGTGAGAACAAGTCCCCACCCACCTGCCCCATACCCCAAGAAACACTTGGCAATGTCTGGAGACATTTTTATTGTCACAGGAGTTGGGGGTGTTGCTGGCATCTAGCTGGGGAAGCTGTTAAATAGCCTAAATGTACAGGACAGCCCCTCACAGCAGTTCACTAAACTTTCCAGGGTGTCGACCAGATATTGCCTAAAAGTGGACTTTAACAACTCCATGAAAATTGCTGATTTCACTTTCTCTCTTATGCCTGGCCTTCTTTATTCTTTATGAAACTTCAACAATCCTGATAATGATGCTTATTGCAATATGTATGTTTGTACTCCATACTGGCTGCTATGCAATTCTTCTTTGCTCCTCAACTAGTACTGGTTTCTGACTGTCCATGCAGTTGAGATCATGGTATTTAGGAGATCACCAGCAAATAGTTCATGTAGGTAAACGATTTCAGTACCTGTACTGCCACCCAGGATTTGGATAATGTGTAAGCTGTGGAGGAATTTAATGAGGTTCTGTCTCATCTACCTAAGGGTTGGAGAGATGATCCATGAGTTAAACAGAATGGAAACTACTGAAGAACACAATTTAGAATCAGTTTCATAGCTTTAAACCAGTATTTTCTGCACCATAATAATGATTATATGGGGAACTGAGAGGTAATTTCCAGGTTGTTTCTGAAGTATACTGGTTCTTTATGAACAGAGGAAAAATATTTTATGGGGTCTAATAACAACATGGCAGTTACTTTACATACTAAAAGGTGATTTCAGAGCTTGGCTCAAAGCGTAGGTAAAGGTGCCACTCTATGCTGGCTGACACAGCTGTGCACAGTTCCAGAACAGTACCATTCGGTCACAGCTTTGGCAGATTGCTATCACCCAGAGACCTTTTTATAAGACCAAAGTCAAGCAGTGGAATGTGAAACCCACCATATTATTGGATCATGTAGATGTACCCAGTGGTCTGGAGCATTATGAGGTAAAATCCACTTTCAATTTTAAATAGCTGCCACTTTGAGATAAATAGAAAATGCTAACTAGCTCGTTCCAAGCTTAGAATGACCTATTCTTTTTTTTTTTTTTTTTTATTGTTGGGGATTCATTGAGGGTACAATAAACCAGGTTACAATGATTGCATTTGTTGGGTAAAGTCCCTCTTACAAACATGTTCTGCCCCCAAATGTGTGGAACACACCAAGACTCCAGCAACCTCAAACTCTTGGGCTTAAGTGATTCTCTTGCCTCAGCCTCCCAAGTAGCTGGGACTACAGGCACCCGCCACAACGCCTGGCTATTTTTTTTTTTTTAATTACAATGGTACTT
>CAUYRH010043253.1:0-14721 GCA_963574655.1 Perodicticus potto | reverse complement strand
CAGGGTGGGCAAAGGACTTGAAGAGAAACTTCTCTGAAGAAGACAGGTGCACGGCCTACAGACACATGAAAAAATGCTCACCATCCTTAATCATCAGAGAAATGCAAATCAAAACTACTTTGAGATATCACCTAACTCCAGTAAGATTAGCCCACATAACAAAATCCTAAAACCAGAAATGTTGGCATGGATGTGGAGAAAAGGGAACACTTCTACACAGCTGGTGGGAATGCACACTAATATGTTCCTTTTGGAAGGATGTTTGGAGAATACTTAGAGATCTAAAAATAGACCTGCCATTTGATCCTATAATTCCTTTACTTGGTATATACCCTGAAGACCAAAAATCACATTATAACAAAGACATCTGTACCAGAATGTTCATTGAAGCCCAATTCATAATTGCTAAGTCATGGAAGAAGCCCAAGTGCCTATTGACCCATGAATGGATTAATAAATTGTGGTACATGTATACCATGGAATACTATGCAGCCTTAAAGAAAGATGGAGACTTTACCTCTTTCATGTTTACATGGATGGAGCTGAAACTTATTCCTCTTAGCAAAGTATCTCAAGAATGGAAGAAAAAGTATACAATGTACTCAGCCCCACTATGAAGCTAATTTATAGCTTTCATATGGAATACTGTTTTAAACTGGTGGGCAGACTAATACCTAACTGCCTGACCCATGACCAGGTGTCCCTCTCACAGGAAACTAACCTGTACTGGAAGCTTCCCTTGTAACTCTTGTCTGGCCTGTGTTCGACTTATTCTAACCGAGATAGCCACTCTCTAGGAGACCTTTGAACAGGGAAGGAGCTGGCTTGAGTGTGTCAGTCAGGGGAGACACAGGAGGACACATGATGGAACGCGTGAAGTAACAGAAATTGTCTTACTTCCAGATCCCAGAGAGAAGAAGGCAACACACCTCACAGGGCCCAAAGGAGAAGCGGAGAGCTGGGACACTGGACTCAGCCAGCAGACAGGGAGCAGGTGACAGAGAGAGAAGGGCCTGTGCACTAAAGCCTCGATTGGGGTGCAGGGATATCCCCCAGGCAGGCTTCCCTCTGTGAGTCCTAAATGGTAGGTTTACAGCAAGCAGGTGTGCATCTGTGGCATCACGGATGTGCATCTGCACATCTGGGTGAGGTGTGGGCTCATGGGGTGGCCAGGAGCATTGTGTCTAGATATCCACAGGGAGGCAGTCACCAGGAATGGTGTCTCAATCCCACCTTCATATTCGTGAAGAATTATGATAAGCCGTAGAAGGAGAAACTGTGCCCAGGGACACAAAGCTCTACTTCTCATATGAGGAGGTCCAACTTACATCTAAAACTGAGGCTGCCGTAACGCAACATAGGAATTCACTACAGCTGGTCAGCCTAGGACCTTGCCCTTCTCCTTCTGCAGGATCTGAGCTCTTCTTTACAACTAGTTCTCCATTTTTGCCCTCAGATCTCCATGGACCTAGTCTATCCCTCTAGTCATCCTCTGAATAAAGGTCCATCTGTGACCTTCAGCCATCTAGTGACTAGGTATGTATTATCCACTGGAAAAAATTCTGTGAAAACACACCTGTGCACGTAAACGTGAAACTCTAGAGCAGGTTGGCCCCCTTTTTGGCCCAAGCCACCAATGCAAGATTACTGAACTGCCAGGTACCAGGATGGGAAGTGCCTCACTAACAATTTCTGTGTACTTATTTTCCTCTTTTAATTGATAATTGGGCTTTAGACCAACTTGAGACTTGTATCTACTGGGCTAATAATACTGTGGCTGCCATTATATTCACCCTCAGGCCTAGCCAAGGTTGAAGAGGGAAGGGGAGTGTGTAGGAGAGAGAGGTTTTGGGGGAACTTCAGTTCACCCCCTGGGTCCGCCTTCTGCCCCATCCCAGTACTGTCCAAAAAGGATCATTTACGATATTCCCAAACTGGCCTCCTAAAAGCTCTAGAACATAAAAGATATAGAACAGTATAATGGTTGAATTCTCGAGTCAAATCCTTGTTTAATCTGGTTGTGAGAATTTAAGAAATTATTTATTCTCCTTCTATCTCAGTTTCATTATCTATAAAATGAGGAAAATAAATTCTCATGGGTTTGGGGGGATAATTCAGGAAGTTTATGTTTATAAACAACTTCAAACAGTGCCAGACACACAGAAATTCCTCAAGAAATGCTGGTTATTCCATCTGGCTTTTGTTCTTAAAGAAAAGGTAAAAAAAAAAAAAAAAAAAAAAAAAGAAAAAGAAAAATAAAAGGTAGCAATTTCTTGGGTGGATTTGCCCTTTATATAGGACATGTTAAGCTAACAATAATCCAAAGTTGTTTCAGTGATCTCCATTCTTAGTTCTAGATCTATTCTTCTCCTCTGCCTGGGTTGGTCTTCCCTAAGCTTTTGCATGAAACATTTTTCATCCTTTAAAACTAAAGTTAAATAACACCTCATTAAAGAGACCTTCCCTGGCCATGATTTCTACATTCATCATGGCCACTTTTCTATCTTTGACCTTGTTTACTATTCCATCATAGCACAATTTATTACTATTTCTTAATTTGATAATTAACTTTTTGTCTGTTTCCTCCACTTGATAGTAAACTTAATTAGTGGAGACTGAGTTTACTGCATATAAGAAAGAGAGCAATATTGATATATATTGGCTGAATATTAAAATGTTGCAAGACCATCAGAAATTTCAAAAAAGAAACACCATCCTACATTTACTTCCTTGAGGAAAATTGGAGAAATGGAGATTTTTCCCAAAATTGTTACAACAGTGTTTATCTGTTTGGTTCAAAATTTGATAGTCTTGTTCTCTTTCAAACCCTACCTCCAACTTTCTTGTACTTGGACTTGAACTCAAACATGACATTACGTTGAGGTTTGCCTAAGGAACTATATAAATACGATCAATTGGCAAATTTATTCCCTCTCCTCACCCAGGAAAACTTGACATTGATGGAGTCAGATGTTAAGCAATGCCAAGTTCTTACTCCGTGTTCAGGCACAGCTCAGCTTCTTCATATTCTTGCTCATAACAAAAGAGGAAAACAGAGATGGTGATTGGCATCTTGTATTCCCTCAAGATGATTTGCCCTAGGAGTGGCTGAATATCTCTAAACCCTCGAATAAATTTCAAGGCAATTAAATCCAACTAATATTCATTAAATTCTTATGCCTAGAAGCAGGCATAATGCAATTAAGCTGTCAAGGGTACAGGTAAGATTCAGTCTCTTCTAGCACTTTATAAGAATAAAGTCTAATAGGATACACTTAAATACATTTGAAAGTAACTAAAATGCATTACCAAATATATTGTAATTCTTTACTGCTATTCGAAAACTGGAAAGGTAAAGTAAAAAATATGACTTTACTACTGTTTATTATAATACATAGTTAAACTTTGTATAGAGTCACAGGACACTGCATTTTTTTTTAACTTGGATTTTGTTATTTTAATTTTTTTTTAAATCCTTTTTCCAGGTGTACTTTGTTATTTAGTATAGAGACAGGTTTAAGAAAAGAGACAGAACAGGAAATGTCTGTAGTACGTTTGTGAAGCAGTGATAAGCATGATGTGATGAAGAGAGGACTTTTAGAGAGGGGAATAAGACTGCTAAGGCAGGCTGCGTCCAGAGCAGCCCGGGCTTCTCATAGCAAAGAGGACCTACTTCTGCTTCTCTGATCACAGACCCTTCTAGAATTCAATGCACTTCTGTGTTTCCATAAAACATTGAGCTTTCCTCTGTTGCTTAATTTAAAATCAGAAGCATAGCATCTCAAAACCAATTGAGATAATTTTATATATATATAAAATAGAACTGAATTACTTCCTTGCTTTTGCCATGGACTACAATTGCATCATCCATAGAAAGAAAAAAAACTGAGTATGAGTCACTCATGTTCCCTCTGTTCCAATTTTATCTTTGCATATCTTTGAATTAATAGACACAAAATTATTCTCTGGACAGAAATCATAGCAGTGTAGTGATTGTGCGTGTTAAGTTGATCATTCTCATGCTGTCTCTCTCTCTCTCTCTCTCTTTTTTTTTTGAGACAGTCTCAGGCGCTGTGGCATCACAGCTCACAGCAACCTCAAACTCTTGGGCTTAAGTGATTCTCTTGCCTCAGCCTCTCAAGTAGCTGGGACTGCAGGCACCCGCCATAACACCCAGCAATTTTGTTGTTATTGTTGCTGTTGCAGTTGTCATTGTGGTTTTAGCAGTCTTGTGTTGGGTTTGAACCCACCAGCATTGGTGTACGTGGCCGGGTACCCTACCCACTGAGCTACAGGTGCCTCCCTCACTTTCTCCTTTTTATTGTTCCTCCTTTTAGGTACTGCTGAAGGACAAATGGTATTATCATGTTCATTCTGGTTTCCCTTCCCTTCTAGAGTGAAAGTTCTGGGAGTTTCTTTACTTGTCTTTCTTTTTTTGTTCACTGCTGCTCTTTCTGTTCCTTGGTTCTTACAATAGTGCCTGGCATGCATTAAGTGCCTGGTAAGTATTTATGGAATGAAAAATGAATACATATTAGCATGTATGTGTTGGTAAGTTGGGAGAGGCTCAGTACAAAAATCAGCAAGGTTGTAAATCCTCATCTCCAGGCTCCACAGTCATTTTCACAGTACCAAAGGAGGGAGGGAAGGAGGGATGCATTGCTTGTAATGATTCGAAATGCAACACAACGTGCAACATGGTGGTAGACAAACTCAGATACATAGTTTGCGATATACTTTATGGTTCTATTTGTTTCTTGTTTGTAAAAATAAAGTTGATGGACTAAGAGTGAAAAGGAACTTAAAAGCAAAGAGGAGGAGGAGGAAAGAAGAGAAAGAGGAGAAAGGGAAGAGGAGAGGACAGGGGACGAACGTTGTCACTCTAAGAAGGAGAGATTGCTGTGGGCAGGTAGTTAGCTGGGCAGGTTTCACAGTCTATCCAAATACTCAGAGTACTTGATGCCCTTGTTAAGAAGCAAGGTGACTTTAAATTGTGGATCAACCATCCATTGGCTTGACAAAAGAATTGGAGATAGAAGTCCAGGTGCAGTCCAGGGCCAGTTTGCCTTGGGTGTTCTTATTCACTCCATCATGAGGGCTGTGTATACTTTAGAGATGTTTTGGGTTTTATATATTCCCTATATACAGACGACTCTTGAAGACATTAGTTCATGCTTTTTTACTATGCTCTGTCTTTAGCCTGCTGTCCTGTTACTACTGTCCTATGTGAATTCCCTCCCTGGATTCTCAGCTTGTGCTCCTCCGAGGTCCCAGAAGGCCTTTGCCTTCTCCTTGATCATATTTAACAACTGTCTGACTTCGTGAGATTTAGCTTTCAAGCCACACCTTTGCGACAAAGCCTTTGCCATGGGCTACAATTGCATCATCCTTAGAAAGAAATTGCAGAGCCCTCAGCCTTCCTCTTCCTCTTCCTCTCCATAGCACTGCTGCCTCCCCTCCTGGTCCATCGTCCACAGGTAATCTGCTCTACAACTTGCTGATTTATGTATAGTCAGAGTTTCCAGGTCTCCTCAGCTAAACTGCAGATCTCTGAATGGCAAGAATAAATTAACTTGCCTATCTTTTATTTTTTGGACCAAATAATTCCTATAACATTAAATAATTTGTTGTAGCCTCAGTTTATATTTGGTAAGTGAATGAGGACAGAAGATCACTTCTGAGCACCATCGCGGGGAAAAGCTCCCATTTCAAGATAAGACTATGTCTTCCTGGTAGTGATGCTTCCACCGGTGATGTTAGAAGTTGGGGTGTGCTAGGGTTTAACTGCGTCCTGCCCCAAATTTGGGTTGAAACTTAATCCCCATTGTCGTGGTTTTAAGAGGTGGGACCTTTTGGGAAGTGATTAAGTTGTGAAGAATCCAGTCTTGTAAGTGGATTAATGCTTTATAAAAGGAGTGATGTGAAGTATCTTAGGAAATTTTTGTTCTTCTGCTCTTCACCATATGAAGACACAGGGTGGGTCCCCTTTTCTTTGCTCTTTCATCCCTTTGTCATGTGTGAAGGCAGTAGGAAGACCTCACCAGACACCAAACCTTCCCAGGTCTTGATTTTGGATTTCCCAAACTCCAGAACTGTAAGAAAAAAAAAATTATTATTAAAAATTATCTAGTCTGTGGTATTTTGTTATAGTAGCACAAACAGAGTAAAATGGGCGTGTATATGCAGAAGTTGGGTGGAGGTATTGTGAGGGCACCCTTTTTCCTGGTAAAAGTATCAGAAAGAACCAGGAATGGAGTTTCCTTGGTGTTGTAAATCAAGGTACAGCAGGAGCAGAGGAACAGCACATGGTCCTAACTTCAGGACAGAGGTGATGACTATGACACATCTGAGATGGAATTCAGGAGCCACTGCAAATGAGAAGTATATGGAGGGGAGAAGAAAAGGGAGAATTCAGAAACAATGGGGTGGAACTGTTGGGATCCCGCCCCAGGGGCAGGGTCTGCTAAGACCTGTGGAACTGGTGCAACCAACTGAAGAAATATAAAGTCAGGAACAGCAATAAAGAAAGAGACACAAAGCAAGGTGGCACTTGTGGCTCAAAGGAGCCGGCCCCATATACCAGAGGTGGTGGGTTCAAACCTGGCCTGGCCAAAAACTGCAACAAAAAAAAAAGAGAGAGAGAGAAAAGACTGAATAGAATTTTCAAAGGTGGGAGCTTAAGGGACCACCCCCTGTTCCTGGGCCCCAGTCTTTGTTCCACACAGCTTTTATTGAAATCTCTCTGCCCAGGGAGTAAGCTGAGGGAGGGACCAAAGATACCAGCAGTTTCTCTGAGTGAGCTATCAGCTCCTTTTGTTATTATTATTCACTTTAAGGAGGTAAGGATTTGAGCAGTTTTGGAGCATCTGAAACTTGAGCCTTGTGTGGGGGAAGCCTCCTGATTGGAGTCACACACACAGGTTCCTAGGGTGGCGTTAAGCGCCACTAGTTCACCGTGGAGTAAAACACCACCGGTGTTAATCTCCTCTGAAGCTTTTTCCTCTCATCACCACCACAGAGGAATTTCCTCTGCTATAAGGGATGCAAGTCCTTTTCCCCATATGTCAGGGCTTGAGCTGTTCCCTTGGTGTGCCCCAGCCAAATGCAAATCTCCACAATGGGTATCTGCTTTGTCTGTTTAATGGGCAGAAAACAACCTAGAAGATGGATCTATTCTAGGTCTCATCATAATCTCTTTTATGACCATTTCCTTCCTCAGAGTGTTCACAGACTCACCAGGGTAGTGGTGTAAGCTGTGCCCCCAACAGGCCAGAGTTTCAGGAAAGGTCGGAGACTTGTTCAGATAAGAAATTTAGCAATGGCCAGTTTAAAGGTGAACTAGCTGACTTTCCTTTGTTCTGACTCCTTCAGCTTACTTTATAATTTTCCCTTTTTATGGGGGGGCCCTGCCCTGCCAAGAATGGGGTCTTTGGTCCCCATTCTTCCTGCATGGGACCTTCAAGGCAAATATCGTAACTTGAGTCTGGATATTTAATTCTTCCACTTCCAGTGGGTATTGGGGAAAGCAAAATTGTTTATGAATGGCTTGTGTTTGGCAGCCAAAGCAGTTGGACTATCTGATAATATTTTATTCAGCTTTTCCTATGTACTTGGTATAGTTCAAAGCTCTTGACTATATTATATATGTACGAAATATATGTATTATATAATTATGCTCATTTTAAAGGTAAAAAACTGAAGCAGAGAGAAATTATTACTTGCTTAAGAGTAAACAGCTAGTCACTGGGCAAAGCAGTGTGTGAACAGATCAGAATAGAAAATTGATTACTCTGGATGTAGATTTAAATTGTATCATTAGCTAACAGCAGACAGCATGGTGACAAATAAATGGCAATTAGATGGTAACCACTTTCTCCCCAGTGTTTAAATTCTACTCCACCAGATTTCGCAATTAAATGTCAAACTATAAAATTTAGGGATAGGCCAATCTGGTGGCAGTTAGAAGACTGCAAATATCCAGACTACTTTTTTTTTTTTAAATGTTTTGGGTTTGGCAAAATCTACTAACACATTTTGCCAAGCTATTTTCTCCTGTGTATTTCAAGGGAAATATAATATGCATGCTGCTGATTCGTTTACACTTAACTCATCAAAACTCTTTTTTGTAAGAGTTACCTTAAGGCCAAAGCGCTTCTCCTCTCTGAGGAAGGCGTGTTTCTCTGATGTCCAGAGGCCAACCTCAAGACCTCTTCTAATGTTTAGAAAGCTGAAGTGAGTTCTGAAACTGGAAAGCCAATCAATTACTGGGTTCATTTGCAATGACCACATCATTGGGGAAATTATAAAAGGACTATGGCCTTGTTTGAACCTGTGACTTATGATATATTTTATTGGTGATTATGTAAGAATGCAAATAGCAATTAAAAGAGGTATATAAGAAGAAACATGTTTATACAAAATATTTGTGTCTACATCTATCTGAAATCCAGTCAATTGTAAGATACATGTACCCTTCAGTGTGCAAAATCAAACTCTTCGAACGAATAAATCAATTAATTGTTTGTTAAAATTATTTTAAAATGTGCAAAGAAATGTATTCTTTTCACACTTACAGGTTCAAAAACATTATCAGGTTCTGAATATTCAAAGTATTTTAGTTAATCCAAATAGGTGTCTAAGAATGACAATGAACACATTTTTTCCTATTATATCTCAAATGAATATAAAGGTGTCTATTTTTGCCATAGCAGTGTTACTGAAATTTCTTTCTTCAGTAGGTCCTTGGTCTCGGGGATTTGAAGAATCAACCCACAAACCACAGATCAGTGGTAAGATAGGATTTATTAGCCAGAAAGTAATATAGAAGGAGTAAAAAGCACCAGAGCTTCTGGCAAAAGGAAAGACCCAAGTGGGAAGTGTCTGCATGGGTCCTTTGTCCAGGGTAAATATAGTCTAACAAATGAATGGATACAGTCCCTTCTACTGGGGGGAAAATGTCAGGACACGTCCTCATGAAAGTGCCCAGGCCTACGAAATGGAGGTCCCTGTTCAGCCCTGAATGGTGGAACCCTATATCAGTAGGACATCAATTTTTTTAAAAATCAGTTTAGGGGAGCTCATTCTAGATTACAATCCGTCATTGCAACGTGCATAAAGAAAACTTAAAGAAGCCTTAAATGATAAGGTATTTTCATTTTTCTCCGAAAATTCAAATATGGAGAAGTATTTATCTTTTGAATGTAAAAAGCATGAAAGTTACATAAATCTTTCAGTAAAGGTGGTTAGTATATGTCTGAGGTTACTGACATCCAGCTTTCCTAAAATTCATTTTTGAGAGTTAGAGACAGCCTCTGAAGAAGATCTCAGCCCTGCCACTCCACCGTCTCACCACTGCTCGGGCTGTCAGTAGGCAGTAGAGGTTCACATCTTATCCCCTTTTGGACTAGACTAATGTCTAGCACTGAGTATATGTGATACTTGTTTTTCCATTCTTGTGATACTTTGCTTAGAAGCATGTGTTCCAAACCCATCCAAACCCATCCAGATTTTTATGAAAGATATAGTCACAATTATGAATTTCTTCCTATGTTGAAGGGCATTTGGGTAGTTTTACTCGGTTTTGCTCTATTTTGATAGATTTGATACCAAAGTTGTACTGGATTTATGAAATAATGCGAACATTTTCCTATTTGTGCAATATTCTGAAATAGTGTAAATAATAGAAAGTTACCTATTATAACTTTGATAGGAATTATATATCTTGCTCTTTGGGCTATTGATTACAGGTGGGAAAGGGTCTTTAAATACTTTTTCTGACTTGATTGGAATCTTTATGTTTTCTAGTTCCTTCTGGGTAGTTTTTGTAGAAAATTTTCACTTTAATTTAGACTTTCGAATATAATAACATAACTCTGAGAAAGACAGTATCTTATATTTCTTTTAATTTGTAAGCATCTGTAATTACTCACCACTTGTCATTGTATTTTGTATATTTATGATACTACTATATTTGTTGAAATTATCTATATTTTTAACTTTTTGGTATTTTCAAAGGATCTACTCTTGGGATTACTATATTTTATGCTTTTAAAATTTATTAACTTTATTTTTATCTTTAATCTTTTCTTCTGTACTTTTGATTGATTTTTGTTATTTTTCTCAATCTTTCTTTGAAATTTACTTATTTTTGTACTTATTTCATTAATATAAATGACTAAAGCTATTATTGTTTGTCTTGTTTGTTTGTTTGTTCATTTTTTCCTTTTTGATTCAGAGTCTCACTTTGTCATCCTCAGTAGAGTCCTGTGGTATCACAGCTCATAGCAACCTCCAACTCTTGGGCTTAAGTGATTTTCTTGCCTCAGCCTCCTAAGTTGCTAGGACTACAGGGATTCACCACAATGCCAGCTTTTTGTTGTTATTGTTGCAGTTTGGCTGGGGCCAGGTTTGAACCCACCATCCTCAGTATATGGGGCTGGCGCCCTACTCACTGGGCCACAGGCGCCACCCTCTGTTTACAATCTAAGCTAGCTTCATCCTGAGCACAGCATAAAATTCCAACAGCTCTCCCATGGCACTGAAGGCCTGTTACCACCTGCTCCATGGCTGATCTCCTCCGTCTACACCTTGTGATTCCTGCACAGGGAATTTCTTAATGTTCCTCCTCTGCAAAACCTACTTTCATGACAACAGGGCGCTATGTCCTCAGAGTTCTACATGACTGGTTGTCGGCACTGCCTGTTCCATTTATTAAGCAGGCACAATTAGCTGAAGTTTTATGGAATTATTAAAATTAATTTTTATTTTTATCAGAGCAATATAGACATTTCATTAAAAGGACAAGCATTATTAAAAGCTTTCTATTTGACAAAACAGAGCAAAAGCAAACAAACAGCGTCCTTTTAACCCTGGTCCACAAGGAAGACCACTTTCAATTCTCTTTTCTGTTTATTGCTATTCACTTTATCTTATAACTCTAGTCTAGATAGTGACTATCTGTTATGGAAATGTTTCCATTACCTGCATCATGGCCAAAGAATTATACCACAGTTTTTTTGGTCAATGAAGATCCAACACGTGATCATTGTAATGTGAATGTTCAAATTAATGATGAAAAACATGTTATCACATTTTATTTTTTTGTGTGAATTTCTTTAGTTTTTCTTTTGCTTTATTTATGATATGATTAAAATTAACTTTCTGAAATATTCCAAGATACCTGCCCCTTTTTTTCAAATAATTGCATCCACTTGGCAATCTGTTATTCCTTCTTTCTCCACCTTTTTTTCTCCTCTTTTTAGATTCCTGCCTCACCCAGACCTTCACACTTTTGCACCAGAAGTGGGACACGGGTTACACTTTACAACTATCTCACAGTTCCGTTCTAAAAATTGCCTTACCTGTTCTCCAGCAAATTCCTTTATCCTGTTTCCCCGGGGCTTCCTCCTTATTTTACTACACATGCTGTTGAAATACCCGCAAGTTTTCTCTGACTGTGCAAGAGAAGGAATACTTTTTTGAGGTCCTGTATATTTTTAAAAATCTTCATTTTCATGGTTGTTTGATAGTTGTCTCAATACAGGATCTTGGTTTGAGAACATTATCCACACGATTTTGAAAAAATCATTTTCACTGTTTTCTGGCATCTAGGAGAGCTGTTGAGAAGCTTTTTGGGGATGAGTAGGACCTGGCATGTATCCTCAGTGTTCTGAAATGTCTTTATAATACATCTTAATGTCGGTCTTTTGTTGTTGGACATGTATTTGGGCCTTTCAACATTAAGAGTAACGTTCTTCAGTCCTGCAGTATTTCCAAAAGTATTTCCTTAGTCCTTTTTACTGATTGTTATTGTTGTTGTTGCTGTTCTTTTTCTTGAACTATCATTAGTTGTTTCTGGCTTTTATATTGATCTTCCAATCCAAAATATAATTTGTATTTCTATAATATTTTCTAATTGCTTAAATTTTTTCCTATTTTGAGATATTTTGAACTTTATTTTCTAAGTTTTGTGAATTTATATTTTTCATGTACATTATATTATCTATTATATATGGATTTTAAATTCTTAGAAATATATATACATGTTTGTGTATGTGTGTATATATGTACATGTTTGTGTGTGTATATATATATACATATATGTTATATATATATATATATATATTTTTTAGAGATGGGGTCTCATGTTGTCCAGAGTGTCCTGGAACCCCTGGGCTCCAGCAATCCTCCACCTCAGCCTCCTGAGTAGCTGGGCCTGCAGGCTATCGCACTGAGCCTAGCAGAAATATATTTATACAGACACGAACATTTTTTCCCTGTATATTTTTCCTTTTTATTGCACCTGGTTCTTGTTATATGGAGAGATCTTCTCTCATCTTTCTGAGAATATTAATTATAATCTGTTTTTTTTCTTGTACTTTCTGTATTTGGTTCACATTTCTTTGTTTTTGTTATTTTGTTGTTGTTTTAAATTGTCTACTCCTTTTTCATACTGTAGGCTTTCCTCAACTGTTGGCTAATCCTTGGCTATTCATTCAAATTTAAGGAGAGACATGGAACTCCATGTTTGGTGGTTGACTGAGGGAGCTAGTTTCTCCTTGAAAACACCCTTGTGCTGGAATGTGGTTTGAGAACCATATACTGGACATTACTTGCCTCGAACTCTCATCTCTTAGACTCCCCAACCAGTGTTCTCTTTTCACCTTACCATGTTGTCTCTAATGAGTGAAAATATTTCAATGAAACTCTCCCTAATCAATCCTAATTACAACCTGTTTGGTGGAGGGGAGATGATAAGCAGGTCAAATCTAGAAACTGTATGTTGGGATTTTTTATCTTTTTGAACATTTCTCCATCACTTTCTGTCAACTTTTCCAGAAACATCTTCTACAGCCTCTGAGGCTGTACCTTACAAACCTTACCATTCACTCAGATGACTCTGTGACATAAACGGTATACCCTGGGCTTTGCAGGGTATAACTTGCTCAACCGTACAGGGTAGATCTTTTTATACTAACCACACTATCTCCCTCTATTTTTCATGTCAGATATTTGTGATAGTGGTTAATCGCTCTTTTCTCTTATAAATTCAGTTCAGTAGCCATGCTTTATGAATTACAGTACTATCCAATGTACACTGACTGGTGACTAGATTTATACCCCACGTGGAAATCTACATGTGAGTAAAATGGAAGCTAGCATTTAAAAACCAATCTCCAAAAAGTTATTGGTAACAAAACCTCCACCTGAAACACATTATTCTATGAAAAGCATATTACTCTTATTTTTATAGCTTTTTAGATGCTACTTTTCTCTAACATTTAAAACAGTAAAATATTGACAAAAATGATGATGAAACTGCTAAAATTTGTAGAGTTGTTATGTACCCACATTTTCTGCATTGTTTTGTTAACTCTCAACAGAATCTATAAGGAAGATAATTTCACAGATAAGGAAAATAAGGCTTAGAAATTCAATAACTTATTTGTGTTGGTCACCAGACTCAAACCTAGTTTAATGTGAATCCAAAGAGTCATATTTATCTGTAATTTTATTAACCTGCCATTATAATGGGTTTGTAGTGACCATTTGTCCTTGAATATATTTGACCTCGGATATAAAAAAATAACTAGACAATTTAGCCAAGTCAGAAAGATGCAATGTCATTTATACAAGTCTTCATTTCTTTGTGATAGGCAAATTTAGACAAAAGAATCTATCTCCTATTTCCATCAGAACATCCTTTTGATTTGTTTAAAATGGGAATGGGCACAGGGCACAGCACACTAAATTATAAAATTGTAATTGCAAATAAAGACTTTCATCATAAGAACCAATCAATTAAAAGTTCTGTCTTTATAGAAAACAGAGAATTTGTGTAAAGTAAAACAACTAACCCTTTTGTGTCAACTTTCTCCTTTTTTTTGAAACATTCATGCAGTTTACTACTCACCTTGTAAGATTACTTGCCTCTCTAATGAGAGATGGAACGTTTTTGAATCACCTATTGATAGCTGGTGGTCCATGGTATGTTATCACAGGTATGTATTCTCATCATCAGTTCCTCCATCCACAGATGTCAATACCATTTCCACTTACTATGGGTGACCAGCTCTTGTGTTTAGATCTGCCTTTGTCTCTATTAATTCTCGCCATGCTATCCCCTAACTCTAAAGTCATCATTCTTCTCCTTACTAAGCCATCCTCTGTCCTATGCTCTTGCTTCTTTCTCTTTTTAGGTGGGTCTTTGATCCCTAGAATGTGACTTTCCTTGTTTGCATTTGCTCCTATTTAATGCTGCCATCCCCTTCATTCATATTTGGGAATTACCAAGCCTTTCAGTCTCCTAACTCTTGCAGGTACTGTGTACTTTCCTTCCACTTATCCCCAAATTATTGATCAATTCATCCACATACATTGATATTATCTTTTTATTTCCCAATCATTAACTTTTCCCAATCCCTTTTGATGTGGTTTCCATCACTCTCTACTTTTCGGCATTTTCACACACCTCTAAAAAAGTCTCCCAATCACCAAATCAAAATCCAAAACCTTTTTTATCAACCCTAGTCCTACTCAACATCTTAAAAATAGATACTGGAAATTGTCATCTGAAATACCTTCTTTTTTTTAAAATAATTTTATTAAATCATAATTGTGTACATTGGTGCAATCATAGGGCAGAATGTGCTTCATATACAATCAGAAACATTTTGATCATACTGTGAGAGATAGCCCTCATAGCATTTTCTTAATCACTAT